>SJXQ01002976.1:184643-300858 GCA_006408695.1 Aepyceros melampus | reverse complement strand
GCCTTTTGGACTCTGTGGGAGAGGGAGAGGGTGGGATGAGTTGGCAGAGTGGCAGTGTAACATGTATGATATCATAAGTGAAATGAATCGCCAGTCTAGGTTTGATGCAGGATGCAGGATGCTTGGGACTGATGCCCGGGAACAATCCAGAGAGAAGGTGTGGGGCGGGAGGGGGGAGGTGGGGTCGGGATTGGGAGTTCATGTACACTCGTGGCTGATTCATGTCAATGTATAGCAAAATGAATACAGTATTGTAAAGCAAAACAAACTAAAAAAATAAAAATTAATTAAAAATAAAAATAAAATAATAAAATAATAAAAAAAAATGAGTTTGGAAGTGCTCCCTCTTATTCTATATTTTGGAAGAGCTCAAGAAAATTGATGTTCTTATTTGAATGATGGTATAATTCATCTTTGAAACTATCTGATTCTGGACCTCTTTTGTTGGGAAGTTTTGATTACTGATTCAAAATCCTTCATTGTTATTGGTTTTATATTTCTTGATTCAGTCCTGCTAGAGTTGGACTGTGAAGAAAGCTGAGTGCCAAAGAATTGATGCTTTTGAACTGTGGTGTTGGAGAAGACTCTTGAGAGTCCCTTAGACTGCAAGGAGATCCAACCAGTCCATTCTAAAAGAGATCAGTCCTGGATGTTCATTGGATGGACTGATGCTGAAGCTGAAACTCCAATACTTCGGCCACCTCATGCAAAAAGTTGACTCATTGGAAAAGACTCTGATGCTGGGAGGGATTGGGGGCGGGGGGCAGGAGGAAAAGGGGATGACAGAAGATGAGATGGCTGGATGGCATCACTGACTCGATGGACATGAGTTTGGGTAAACTCCAAGAGTTGGTGATAGACAGGGAGGCCTGGTGTGCTGCAATTCATGGAGTTGCAAAGAGTGGACACGACTGAGCGACTGAACTGAACTGAACTGAGGCTGCATGTTTTTAAGGGGTTTATCCACTTCTAAATCATTGGATATGTTGTTCAGTATGATTGTTCATAATAGTCTTTATGATTTTTTAATTTCTATGGCACACAAGATAAAAGATATGGACATTGCCTTCCTAGGATGGAACCTAGGACTTGGAGGAGATATTAGGACTAGGGTGAAAGACTTTGAAGGTTTATTTTACATGTCAATTTGCCTGAGCCGCAGGGTGCCCAGCTTGAACATTGTTTGTGAATGTGTCTGTGAGGATGTTTCTAGATGAGATCAGCATTTCAATGTGGGTGAGCATCATCTAATTCACTGAGGTTCTGAGGAGAATAAATAGCAGAGGAAAGAAGGATTTGCTACCTGCCTGCCTTCCTGCTAGAACTGGGATATAGGTCTTCTCCTGCCTTCAAACCAAGATTTTTACCATTGGTTCCCCTGGTTTTGGAGCCATCCTACTCCCAATAGCTTATGATGACTATCTTTGGAACATGCATATAATTCTCAGTGATAGTAGAAACACAGCTCTCCTATGCAGTAGGTGAAGGAGTAACTATTGATGTTTTTAACTTCTAGTTGAATTGAAAGAGTGTTTGACCAGAGACAGGCTTTGTTGACAGCCGCTTTTCTGCTCTCCAGAAATGTGAGAACGTTAACCTAAGAGAAACCTCTTTGGACCTCAGACACCTGATCTATAATCAGATGGTTAAACTACAAAAACTCTAGGACTCATTTGAAACCCTAAGGACAGAACGCTAAGTGAAAACTTCCCCCCAGAGATCCCTGTTCCTGGGTGCTTGGTTTTTAAATAACTTGGGTGGATGAGAGTCCAAAAGCCAGTTTGATATGAAATGAATCCATACATCACTGCTTAGCTACTGGAGCTTTGAATAGACTCAGACTCCCTGGTAAATGTTAGCTAAATATCCCTGTGTAGCTGACTTCCATTGCCTCACATTGCTAATCCCAGGGACACGGATCTTGTCATTCCCCTCATTAACTGAGTCCCTCCTTCCCAGCCGTCAATCAATAAATAAATCAGGGAGCCAGAGGGACAGTGTCTTTTCCTTTCAACTCCTGCTAATTTCCCTCTGATAATTGACTTCTTAAGGAAGCATGGAAAGCAAAATTTAAAAAAGAAAAAATCAGTTGACTTCCTATTGACTTTACATTGCAGAGAGTCCCCTTTGGTTTAGAACACACTTGACATCCCTATCAAGCGACCTGATCTGAGACTTGTAGTGAAACCTGAAACATGATCAGGTGCACCTGTTTTCTTCCCAGGGAGGAGAATTTGACACAAAGCCAGGGTGATAGATGGAAGGGCTGGTGTGGGGAGGGGAGAGGAGGAGGGGAATGCATGTGTACAAATACTCCCTCTCCTCCACAGAAATGGTTCTGTCTCCTGAAATTATCTGATGAAGGGGAAAGTGGTGACATTTAATGTTCATAAATAATGCAAGCATCTCGTTTCAGGTTGGCAGTATTGTTGCTGGCTGTCAAAGACATTTCAGTATCACCAGTCTAATTTCAGGACTTTGTTTCTATCATTTCATTTTTATAAAGGGAATGTGAAAATGAAAGATACCAACCAGCGAGGTTTTAGTTGGGAAAATTCAATAGAAGATATAAAAGATGGGCTTGAAAACGCTAGACTCTCAGGAGGCCTCTGCTTATTAATGGCATGGTAATGAGTCCACTGGTGCCCAGCCCAAGCTCTTGGATATGAGAAAAAGTATATTTGTCACTCTTGGAAAGAATGAAAGGGGACAGAAATGCATTATAATGTTATCACTTGTTTGTAGACATTGACTGATTATATCTCAAACAGAATACAGGTGGCAGAAATTGTCTAAAAAAAAAAAAAGCCTCCTGGGATTAAAATGACAAAGAAACACCTCCAATAGCATTCCACATTATCACCAAATAGAATAAACATAGCATTATCTTCATTTTTCTTATTCATTAGTGTTTTAAAATTGGAAACCTACTTTTCTCTGTTTAAAAGAAGCTTATTCAAATTGAATGTAAATAAAGATCAAGTTTTTTAAAAGTCCAACTTCTGCCCTGTTTCTCCTAGAATATTCATAAATGCAAAGGAGAATGAATAGTATAATAATGAAATGTAAGCATTTTTTTCAAAGCCACAGACCATAATATACTGAGATTCTTTTTATTCTTGCTTAAAAGTTGCTGAAAGGAATCAGCTCACCTAATGTGCTAATTTACTAGTTCTAAAAGTGTTTTGAAACTGATATTTAAATTCTAGTGGCAGGTATCAAATAAACTAAATTCATCTTAAAGTATCTGGTTGTTCAGATCCACTGGTAATTTTAACAATGGATTTAGAAATACGGAATTTCTATTACCACTGTCTTTCAGACACTTTGCAAATGTGGATCATTCCTGAACTAACAGAAACTAAAAATAATTCCCATGTGAGAATATCACCATATCTTAAAGAAAAATGCATTTCTTATAAACTCAAACTTTTCATGCTACAACTTGGAAAAGGGGACCTGGAAATGTAGAGTCTCAAATATATCTTAAGGAAAAAAAAAAAAAAGAATAAGGACTCCACTATGAATATTCTTATTTGCAAATCAGAATTCTAGAATAATTTTGGAGTAATATATTTCATCTCAGGGCAAGCCATTAATCCAAATGCCACTGGTCATTGGTTATTGGTTGATAGAGCAGATGGAAGGAGAAAGAAGTTTCTTTACAAAGTATCAGTTGCCCAAAAGGTTCATTCGGGTTTTTCCTGTAACATCTTATAGAAAAACCCAAATGAACCTTTTGGCCAACTCAATAGACAAGGGAAAAGTCACAAACACTGGTTAGAAAAAGAAAGTGTACTATCTCCCCCAAAGTGCAAATTCCCAGCTATTAAACACAAAGCTCAAATGCTGAACATAAGTCATGTTCAGATTCCAAGCATCTTGGGAATTCTCTCTACCAAAAATAGTGTGCCATGGTCCAAGATTCAAAAGAAGTTTGCTGTGTTCCAATTTTTCCTCGAAGTAGTGTTCCTGGTGTGCAGGAGAGATGGAGTGTGTTAGCAAGAACAGAGGGTAGGGAGGAAATAAGTCATCCTTCAGGAACTTTGAGAGTCTAGGCAGCTTGAATAACGCTTTCAATTCAGTTCAGTTCAGTTCACTCAATCATGTCTGACTCTTTGCGACCCCATGAATTGCAGCACGCCAAGCCTCCATGTCCATCACAAACTACTGTAGTTTACCCAAACTCATGTCCATTGAGTTGGTGATGCCATCCAGCCATCTCATCCTTTGTCATCCCCTTCTCCTCCTGCCTCTAACCCCTCCCAGCATCAGGGTCTTTTCCAAAGAGTCAACCCTTCGCATAAGGTGCCCCAAATATTGGAATTTCAGCTTCAACATCAGTCCTTCCAATGAACAACCAGGACTGATCTCCTTTAGGATGGACCGGTTGGATCTCCTTGCAGTCCAAGGGACTCTCAAGAGTCTTCTCCAACACCACACTTCAAAAGCATCAATTCTTCAGCGCTCAGCTTTCTTCACAGTCCAACTCTCACATCCATACATGACCACTGGAAAAACCATAGCTTTGACTAGATGGATCTTTGTGGGCAAAGTAATATCTCTGCTTTTGAATATGCTATCTAGGCTGGTCATAACTTTCCTTCCAAGGAGTAAGTGTCTTTTAATTTCATGGCTGCAATCACCATCTGCAGTGATTTTGGAGTCCCCCAAACTAAAGTCTGACACTCTTTCCACTGTTTCCCCATCTATTTCCCATGAAGTGATGGGACCAGATGCCATGATCTTCATTTTCTGAATGTTGAGCTTTAAGCCAACTTTTTCACTCTCCTCTCTCACTTTCTCCAAGAGGCTTTTTAGTTCCTCTTCACTTTCTGCCATAAGGGTGATGTTATCTGCATATCTGTGGTTATTGATATTTCTCCCAGCAATCTTGATTCCAGCTTGTGCTTCTTCCAGCCCAGCGTTTCTCATGGTGTACTTTGCATAGAAGTTAAATAAGCAGGGTGACAATATACAGCCTTGACGTTTAAGCCAACTTTTTCACTCTCCTCTCTCACTTTCTCCAAGAGGCTTTTTAGTTCCTCTTCACTTTCTGCCATAAGGGTGATGTTATCTGCATATCTGTGGTTATTGATATTTCTCCCAGCAATCTTGATTCCAGCTTGTGCTTCTTCCAGCCCAGCGTTTCTCATGGTGTACTTTGCATAGAAGTTAAATAAGCAGGGTGACAATATACAGCCTTGACGTACTCCTTTTCCTATTTGGAACCATTTTGTTGTTCCATGTCCAGTTCTAACTGTTGCTTCCTGACCTGTATACAGATTTCTCAAGAGGCAGGTCAGGTGGTCTGGCATTCCCATCTGTCTCAGAATTTTCCACAGTTGATTGTGATCCACACAGTCAAAGGCTTTGGCATAGTCAATAAAGCAGAAATAGATGTTTTTCTGGAACTCTCTTGCTTTTTCCATGATCCAGCAGATGTTGGCAATTTGATCTCTATTTCCTCGCCTTTTCTAAAACCAGCTTGAACATCTGGAAGTTAACGTTCACATATTGGTGAAGCCTGGCTTGAAGAATTTTGAGCATTACTTTACTAGCATGTGAGATGAGTGCAATTGTGCGGTAGTTTGAGCATTCTTTGGCATTGCCTTTCTTTGGGATTGAAGTGAAACCTGACCTTTTCCAGTCCTGTGGCCACTGCTGACTTTTCCAAATTTGCTGGCATATTGAGTGCAGCACTTTCACAGCATCATCTTTAATTTGAAATAGCTCAACTGGAATTCCATCACCTCCACTAGCTTTCTTTGTAGTGATGCTTTCTAAGGCCCACTTGACTTCACATTCCAGGATGTCTGGCTCTAGGTGAGTGATCACACCATCGTGTTTATCTGGGTTGTGAAGGTCTTTTTTTTTTTACAGTTCTTCTGTGTATTCTTACCACCTCTTCTTAATATCTTCTGCTTCTGTTAGGTTCCTACCATTTCTGTCCTTTATCGATCCCATTTTTGCATGAAATGTTCACTTGGTATCTCTAATTTTCTTGAAGAGATCTCTAGTCTTTCCCATTCTGTTAGCTACTCCTAAATCATTTGTGTCAAGTAGAAAATCAAGCTGCCTTTAAAATTTCAGTGAGAGTCTCTCAGTCATGTCTGACATTTTTCAACCCCATAGACTGTAGCCTGCAGGCTCCTCTGTCCATGGAATTCTCCAGGTAAGAATACTGGAATGGGTAACCATTTCCTTCTCTGAGGGATCTTCCCAACCCACGGATCAAACCCAGTTCTCCCACGCTGCAGGTGGATTCTTTACTGTCCGAGTCACCAGGGAAGCCCAAGAATACTGAAGTGGGTAGCCTATCCCTTCTCCAGCAGATCTTCTCATCCCAGGAATCAAATCAGGGTCTCCTGCATTACAGGTGGATTCTTTATCAGCTGAGCTACCAGGGAAGCCCGTAAAATTTCAGAATCTGCATTTTTTCAAAGTGATCAATACATCTTGGAGAGTATTTCACTCAAATGAAATACAGACAATGAAATCAAAAATTCCTCTTGGTTTTGAGAAAACATCGAGAGGTTTGTTATTCAAGTAAATCAGTCATGCAGACTGATGTTTGGATTTGGGGACAGAGGATACTAAGAAGGCCTCTGTCTGTTCCTTCCTCCTCAGCGACACCCCACACAGTTCCATGTTTTTGGTTTTAGTGACTGGTCATATGTGTAAGTTGCCAGTTAAAGTTCTGTGACTGGAAACAAAACAGCATTTTAGCTTACCATACTAAATGATGTCAGGTTGTTACCTGGTCTTTTATTTTGCTTTGCAGGTTTTATGGTTTTGTGAGGTTCTAAACATCAAAAGCATTTTCTAAGCAATACTTTCATGGGAGTTCTGAGAAACAGAACCAATAGAAGATGGATAGATGGGTAGATATAGATAAGAAACTTATAATAGAAATTTCTCACACAGTTATGGAGGCTTGAAGCCCACTGTCTACCATCTTTAAGCTGGAGAACCAGGAAAGCCAGTCATATAATTCAGTCCAAGTCCCTGAAAAGGCCTGAAAACCTAGGGAACTGATGGTATAATTCCCACAGTCCAAATGCTAGAGAACTTGGTGCTGCAAGTGTCAGGGCAGGAGAACATGGTCATCTTAAAAGAGAGAAAGAATTTGCCCTTCTTTTGACTCAGAAGTTATGGCTCATTACTTTGGTCACATTCTACTTGACTGAAGAATTTGCTAGGTCCAGCAAATACTAGGAGGGTAAGAAGAGCTACATGTATTGAATGCCAGGAAGTGGGCATTACTGGGAACTATTTTAAAAACCATGTCATACACTTAGTGTGAAAAAAAGAAACCTGAATCAGAATTTATACTTACAAGTTATGAGCCAAGTAAAAAATCTAATGATTCCTAGAGAAGGAAATACTATGTGAAGCCTAAGACTAATATTCTCAATCAGCTGGTTTGAGGACCAGTTATTGTTTAGTCACTAAGTTGTATCGGACTCTGTGATTTCATGGACTGCAGCCCTCCAGACATTGCTCTCCTTCATATCTCCTGCAGTTTGCTCAGATTCATGTCCATCGAGTCAGTGATGCCATCCAAATATCTCATTCTCTGTCTTTCCCTTCGCTTCCTGTGCTCAGTCTTTCCCAGCATCAGGGTCTTTTCCAATGAGTTGCCTCTTCTCATCAGATGGCCAAAGCATTGGAACTTCCAACTTCAGCATCAGTCTTTCCGATGAATATTCAGGGTTGGCTTCCTTTTGGATTGACTGGTTTGATCTCCTTGCAGTCCAAGAGACCCTCAATAATCTCCACTACCAAAATTTGAAAGCATCAATTCTTCAACCGGATACATGTCAAAAAGTCCTGTGTTCTTTCATGTTGATATTTATCTTTCTGTGAATCATACATGTTTATTACCACCACCAAAGCAATAAGGAGGCATCTTCATTGTGATTAGTGACAGGGATGACCATTTCTTTATAACATCCACTCAACAATTGATTACAAGCTTTTTGTAGACCAGAAAATGTTTTACATTTGTTACCCAAACAGCATATAATTTAGACATCCAAAGAAGTTATCCCCAAATTTATAAAGATAATAGCCTATAGTATGTTAGTTGAGTCACACACTTAAAATATGCAAAAGTAAGATTCTAAAAATTTAGCTCAGTCACTAATAATCTGATCATTTCATATTGACTATGAATGTACAATACATTAACATTTGGGAGAAATGTCTGAAATGTATTTTTAGAAGCTTGGTACTATTTCTGCATTGCTTTTGATAATCTGAGATCATTTCAATATGAAAAGTTAAATATACTTAGTGAGCGAAATATAAGGACTCCATCCTTGCACAGAAGACACAAAGCAGGAAGCTCTGCAGAACTTGCTGGTGCATCCTCACACAATCTGCGAAAAGGAGGTTGCCAGAATATGTCTTCACATTGGCAATCCGTACCTGCAGATTTAGGACCTGCACATACAGAATGCCAACTGTCTGTGTCTTTTTCTATGAGGGACTTGAGCATCCATAGATTTTGGTATCTACGCATCCTGGAACCTTCCCCATTGGATACTGAAAGATGACTGTGCCTCCTCTATGCTAGGCTTTTCTTTCTCGCCAGAATATCCTCTCCATCATTATAATGAAGCAAATCCCTACTCACCTATCAGGCCACAGATCATATTCCTCCTGCCTCAGAAAATTCTTTCTGACCACTCTAGGCAGAATTAAACATTTACTTCTGAATATCCCTTACTATTTGCTTTTCCTTCCATTTAGAGTAGATATCTCTAAGTCTTTGTAATCAGGCTTTATCTCAGAACTGTATGATTCTAATCAAGGCAAAGGTTATGCTCTGATTTCCCCCATTTCTCTCCCACTTCCCAGATATATGACACATAAAGCATTCAAGATGCTTCAGAAATGTTCTAATGGATGGGCTTCAAGATGCCAATCAGTAAAATGCAGCTTTAACTTGGTTGGAATTTTTTTTTATCATTTTTCTAGGCTTTATGTGCAGCATTAATTCACCAAATGACTCAGTGAGGTATGTGCCATGGCAATCCCATTTTACAAATGAAGCTGTATTATTAAAAAAGAATGGAGTGGGAATTTGAACCTTACAAGATTGTCTGATGAGAGACCATCACCCTAATCATATTTCTATCTATGAAATCACCTCTAATACAGTCTTCAATGATTCTGGTCCTACCATGTTTTAGAATCATAAACAGTCATCTATCACACAGTCCCCTGGTTACATTTCTTTTAGAAAGAGATAAACAATTCTATCATGTGTCTTTCTTCAGCTGACCATGTATTTTCTAAAATGATAAACCTATTTATAATCCACCCCCCCCCCAAAGTCTCTGGCATAAAGGAAGCATTCCTGTTCTTCATGATTCATAAAAATGGTTGTTTGACTGCTCTTTTCCTTCACCAGATCTGCCTTTTTTTTCCCCCTAAGCTCTTAGCATCAGAGGGTAACCTTAAATGAGTGACATTTTCAAGTGCTTTATATTCTAGGCCTTAGGATCAGATGTTGCCATTTTCAGAGACAGCTGTAGCTCCACTCACAAAGGCCAAGTGTCTTATAAAAGAAGGAGTCATTGTAAAAGTAAGCTGTTCAAAGCCATATGCCTGATTCTTTTCAGGTGCAATAGGAACAGGCTCTATTCAAGTTCCTCTGTGTCTTGGGGGCTGCTACTTACAGGTCTCACTCAAGAAATCATTGCCATTCAGTTCATTTGTTGAGTATTTCCTGTGTCAGATACTGTGTTGAGAATTGGGCTTACAAACACAATGAGACAGTTTATCCTTTGTCCCTTAGGGCATTTACAGTTCTGTGGAAGAGCTTTAATTCCACTCAGTTCTTTAATTCCAGAAGCTTCTCTTTGTGCTCTAATTGAGCAAAAGTTCTTATTACATTTTTTTGTTTGTTTCTCCTCTGTCTCTTCCATTAGTTCTGCTTCCATGGACACACCTGTTCTAGTTGTTCAGCTTGATCTTCCCATCTCATCTTTAGCACAGGGTTCTGCACCATTTCTTGATCCTACTCTCTGTCCCACAGTGTCATGCTGGAGCAGACTAAGAGATTTATTCAACTACCCAGTGTGTGCACAACACACACACACACACACACACACACACATGATCTAGCTTTATAAATCCGAGATGATTCATTGTACTATTTGCCCAAGAAATATTTTATTTTCAATACTTTGGTTTTCAGCTGAAGGAGATGTTGGAGAGATGTTTTAACAACACAGTAACAAAACAGGCATTTTCTTTAACATTATATTCTTGTACAATATTAAGTCACCACTTTGTCTTACGTACTTGAACATCAAATAATCTTGCCATGGTCAGGAGCCAACCAGGAATTGTATTAATATCATCTGCCCTAGCAAAGGAACCACAAAATAAAGCATAGAAAGAGGTCATACTGTGTGGCAGGTTTCCAGGTCTGGAGCAATCATATATCTAAACAAAAGTTAATATCAGTGTCTGATGGACTTGCGATCCATATCCTCAGGTCTCCTTTGTGGTGTGCCTGGAGAGCATGTATGTTATGGCATTAGCAACACAAGGGAAGGAGATGTTTTACCCATGTGGTTTATGTGAAAAGATTAGATCAAATCCTTTTATGGGCCACATTCTCATGGCCATTTTGTATGAGAATTAGTCAAAGAAGGATGTATAGCTAACAAGAAGTTTTTCTGGGAGCAGGGTGGATTTAATTATGGCCTATGGGTTTCCTTGGTGGCTCAGACAGTAAAAAATCTGCCTGCAATGCAGGAGACCTGGGTTCAGTCCCTGGTTCAGGAAGATCCCCTGGAGTAGAAAATGACAACCCACTCCAGTGTTCTTGCCTGGAGAAGTCAATGGACAGAGGAGCCTGGTGGGCTACAGTCCATGGGGGCACAAAGAGCCGGACACAACTAAGCGACTAACACTTTCATTTTTCATGAGGATCACATACATTTCTAAATATTTATTGGAAAAAGACTCATAGGCTGGGATGCAATGTAAATACACATATAGTTACTACAGACTTAGTTCCTGGTATATAATTTTGAACCTTACAGTGTAGTGCAAGAGGTAAATGATACAAATAAACAAGACATACCTACAGACTATGAAAACCACTGTGAATGAAAAACCCAGGGATCTAACATAAAATTTCCAGTAGACTGGGTGAAGATGGAATGGTGGGTGATGGTTTCATTTAGGAAACAATATTTAAATTGACATGTGAAGGGAGAACTAAGATTTGCCATTATCCATCCTAGTGTTACTTAGACCCACTTCTTAGAGATTTTGGGAGCAACTCATTTAGGATTCTGGTGGCCCTATCTTCCCAGGGAAGTTTAGAGGAATTGTCTAAATGAATAGATGTCCTGCTACAACTCATCTAATGACCATAATTGATGCTTTCTCTGTCCTCCATCATCTATTTTCTATTTTCCTTACCCTTGGTTATTATCTCTGTAGGTAGTAGAGGGTTTACCTGCTATTGTGACCAAGACCATCTTCCTTCCTTCCTCCCTTCTTTCCTTCCATTCTTTCGTTCTGATTTCTGATGCTGGGAAACCCAGGGGCAGAAGGAAGGAAGGATGGACACTGTGCAAAGGCGAACTTCCTCCCACCCCCAACAATCCATGGGCAAGAGCTTTTATAGGCTGAGGGAGGGGGCTACATGCAGAAACAGCACTGTCAGCTCTGACAGTCATCTTGAAATTGATCTCCATGGTCTTATCAGCATCATCTTGATTGTACAGTTAATCTTCAGTTCCAAGGTCAGTTTGTTCCCATTTCCTTGAGGCCAGTTCTTGGAATAGTGGCAGCTTGTGTTACGGCTGAAGACTCTCTTTCTTGAGGGGTCTGTGCTCTTTCTCTGACTGATTTTGCTGTACTTGTCTACTTAACATCATAATTTTTATGTCAAGAGAGGATTCAGATACTGAAGTGGGTACCCTAAGTGTAGTTTCTGTTCCCATTGTGTAACAACAACTCTACTTCCTCCTGATGATCAGAGTCAGCCTTCCCTACTGGTTCCTTGACAGAAGACTCCAGAAATTTCCAGATAGCTTGTCATCTATCGGGACTCCTGCTGTGTCTCCTGGCAGAGGGATTCTCAATTAGGAAGCAAGGACATCTAACACGGTGGAGCCCATTCCCCCAGCAGGCCACTGGAATTGTTGGTAAATGGGGCCACTCTTGCTTTTACCCCTCAGTTCCCAGACTTGTGCATTCTTGCTTTTGAGGAAGGGGACATGCACGTCAATTTCTAAAGGTTATTGACTTCAAGCAGTGGTGCCCACCCTTTTGTGGCACCAGGGACCTGTGTTGTAGAAGACAACTTTTCCATATCCTAGGGGCAGAGGTGATGGTTTCAGGATGATTCAAGCCCATTACAGTTATTATGCACTTCATTTCTATTATTATTATATCAGCTTCACCTGAGATCACCAGGCATTAGATCCTATAGGTCAAGGACCCCTGATTTAATGTATACTGATATCTCGAAAATTGTATAAAAGTATCACTCCTGAGCTGGCCATTCTGTTGAGCCTTTCATGGACCATTTCATCACTCTATGTACAGCAGCTTCAGCCGATGTAGTATGAGAAATGAGCCATGGATTCATAATGGTCATGTGTCCACTCTCTTACCCTTTTTACTATAAAGTGGATCCTTTTTGACTCAATTGTATATCAAAGGATGTATCAGTGGATCAGACACTTTATATGCTCCTCAGTTAGTGGTATTGGCTGCAGTCCTTAAAGCAGAAAGGTTAAACTCATACCTAAAATATGTACCGAAATGAATTGTTGCCCCATTTAAGATATAAGGCAGTCTTCCAGTCTTGCATGCAAAGGACTTAGTAGTTGCCATGCCATCCTAACAAGTAGAAAGCTAAACAGACTAAAAGAATCAACAACTCTCCTTGGGTCTATAAGGGAGAAGAAGATATGGGGTAAACCACAGGCCCCAAGATTGGAGAGACAGGAAAATACAGGGATTCCCAGCTTATGGAGCAGAGAGCCAACAGTGAAAACTGCTACAGGAATCAGAGCCTGGTAGGAAACCCTGAACTATAATTGATGAATTGCTGGAGGCTCAGACAAGTCTAAGAGATAAAAGCTCCAAGGGGACTCTCTCATAGGGGAGGCCCTACAATACTGTGAGCTATTCATCCAGGAGCTCAAACAGATTCCTGTAATAAATATCAGAGAGAAATCCCTTTGGGCTTCTGGCAGCAAGAAAGGGGAAAGGAACCATTTTGAAATACACCACAGTTCTCTATTTTTATCAAGGCCTACCCTGAGGGGAAACTGGTTAACCAGAACCTGATGTTAGGTATTATCAAAGCCTAAGTGACCTGGGAGAAGGGAAAGAAATACCCACTCCAGCCTACTCTAGCCATCCTTTCTCCCTAAGGGGAGGGAAAACAAAAAAGCAAAACAAAACTTGTGAAGTTCATTTTCCCAGAGGGATAATCTCACTAAAAGAGTAAGACCTAATCAGGAGTGTATAGCCCTTCCCTTCCCCATAACCTCATTATTATGTTGCTAAAGGCCTATTTGCAGCAATCCCATTTACTTGGTACTTTATGACGAGCTATCAAGAAAAGAATTACAAGGCATAGCAAAAGGCAAAAAAACACAACAACAAACCCCACAATTTGAAAATACAAAGTAAGAGTTAGAGCAAGACATGACAGGGATGCTAGAATTGTCAGACAGGGAATATTAAACTCTGATAATCCAGACAGGGAAAAGTTAACCATTCAGCACTGAAAAGAAATGAGCTATCAGGTCATGAAAAGACATGGAAAAATCTTAAATACGTTTTATTGACTGAAAGAAGCCAGTCTGAAAAGGCTAAATGCTTGATGAGTCTAACGGTATGACATTATGGAAAAAGCAAAACTATGGAGACATTAAAAGGGTGGCCAGGGCTTGAAGGGGTGGAGGTAGAAGATGAAGGTAAAACATGGTATTTTTAAGATGGTTAAAATACTCTGTATGATACCATAATGATGGATACGTATCATTTGCCAAAAACCCATAAAATATATTGGGTTGACCAAAAAGTTGTTTAAGTTTTTCCATAAGATGGTTTGGAAAAATCCAAATGAACTTTTTTGTCAACCCAGTACAATACCAACAGTGAACTCTCATGCGTTCTATGGTCTCTTTGTAGTGGGTGCTCTGACAGACAATAACATGTAATACCACAGTAGCTTGTTTTATGCTCCTTCATAGCATGAAATAAATTCTAGTCCCATCCCTCTACACTAGTCCTCTTCGGTCTCTTCCTATTTTTTTTTCCTTCCAGACTTCTAACCAGTCTTCCAAGTTATTCAGCACAGCACGAGTCTACATGTATTCTAATCCCATTATACATGTTCATGCATGGTCAATCATGTCTGACTCTGTGACTCCATGGACTGCAGCCCACCCGGCTCTTTTGTCCATGGAATTTTCCAGGCAAGATTACTGGAGCGGATTGTCACTTTCTTCTCCAGAGAATCTTCCTGACCAAGGGACTGAACCCGTGTCTCTTACATCTCCTGCACTGGCAGACAGATTCTTTACCAGCTAAGCCACTGGGGAAGTCCATTCTAATCCCAGACTACCTCTGAATTCATACAAAGTGAATCATCAGTTGCTTCACACAAATTCCAGCCCTTGGGAGGATGCCCTTCAACACTCTCGAGGTTTCCCTAGGACTGTACATAGGGCCACAGTCATCCATTTTTGCCTTATATTAAATTACCTAAGTACTGAATGGACATTCATCAATCATTCATAAGGCATATCCTATATGGGCATTGGTATGAATTTAGGGAACTATTGCAATGATGGAGGATGTGTCATGAGGGGATGGGACCTAGACTGTCTGCTTGTGTGTGTGTGTGTGTGTGTGTGTGTGTGTGTCACTCATTTATGCCTTGGTCCTGCTTGCTCTTTACCTCAGATTACTGCTTCTATCACATGATGACTTGCTGCTGGACCAGTCCTTGGTAGATATGACATCCCAGCAAATGATGGATACTTCTAGTTTTATGGTAACTGATGTGTGATCTGGTGTTCTGTCTCTTCCCGTAGCCAGTACAATGAATATTTAGAGCTGATTTTCAGAAAATCTATCCTTTTTGTACTACAAATGGGATAAATTTGCCTCAGAACACTAGGAGTCTGTATTGTGATTCTGTCAATGGGTCTATCCTGTAGGTTCCTTTTAGCATCTTTATCTTTCATCACTGATGTCTGTAATAACATAAGGCCTGAGAGAAGAAACAGTCCAAGGTACAGAGTCATAACCTTAACCTGCTTAAGAGCTTTTTCTTACTCTAGACCCAACTCAAATCTATCAGCCTTTCCTGGACCCAGTACATGGCTTGAAGCAGTTTTCTCAGGTATGAGATAAGCTATGTGCTGCTGCTACTGCTAAGTCACTTCAGTCGTGTCCGACTCTGTGCGACCCCAAGGATGGCAGCCCACCTGGCTCCGCCATCCCTGGGATTCTCCAGGCAAGAACACTGTAAAACTTAAAAGGTTTTTAAACACTGGGCTTCCTTCTTCATGATGGGAGAAGCAAGATGCAATATTTTTTTATTTTGGAGAGGATGTCCAGGTATGCTCCAGATCGTAGCATACCTAATTTTTTAAAGAATGTGAATCATCACAGGGTTTATATTACAACTAGTATGTATATCAGAGAAGACAATGGCACCCCACTCCAATACTCCTGCCTGGAAAATCTCATGGACAGAGATGCCTGATAGGCTGCAGTCCATGGGGTCGCTGAGGGTCAGACACGATTGAGTGACTTCACTTTCACTTTTCACTTTCATGCATTGGAGAAGGAAAGGGCAACCCACTCCAGTGTTCTTGCCTGGAGAATCTCAGGGATGGGGGAGCCTGGTGGGCTGCCATCCATGGGGTCACACAGAGTCGGACACGACTGAAGGAACTTAGCAGCAGCAGCAGCAGTATGTGTATATTCTAATGAAGCCTACAATATGCTCACCATTTCTTGCTCTTTGGTCTGATTATCATGGCATGATCAATATACTGTATTAGTCCTCTGTCATCTCCCAGTGATATGAAGGGACCAGGCTGGTGATTTAAATAGAAATACAACAAAATGGACATCTCCTTCATCTGTTAGGTTCTTAATGGTAACCTGAATTTCTGTCTTTTCCCCTAGCATATTATACTGTTTCAATCTTCATTTCTCATTGAGAAGGGGAGGCAATTTTAAAGGCTTCTAATTGGCCTTCCACACTATGATGATAGTTCTCCACACACTGTTCAAGGAAATAGTGTGGTTGTTGTGCCAATGACAAGTGATATCTATTCTAATTATACACTGAAGAATCAGAGAAATATCCACCAAGTGGGTACATGGACCCACTATACCCACTTAACTAGTCCTTCCTTGGCTAGGACTCCATCTGTTGCCTGGTCCTCGTATGCCCACATCAAACTGATAAGACATGATGCTGCTTTAGGTAGGCACATATTAATGTTGTTTTGTACCCTATATTCCCCAATCCTCAAATTATTCAATTATTTACCTTTTCCTAGTGGATAATTACTTAGGAAAATGGCAGCATATTTCTTTGGGGAAGGAATGCTGAATTATTATCATACAGTCTTACTATAGGACACTTCCTCTCATATATATGTTTTTCAGTTAATCTCAGTTACAAAAACTGGTCAGCTGGAGAAACTGGGAAAAGAATCATGAATTTCTATTGGAGAAACAGCCATTTTCTGTTTTATCCTCCATTCCTTGACTTTTTTTTTTTTTTTTGGTAAAGATATATTTCTATTAAACAGCCATGATGGTTGCCATCTATGTTGCCCCTGCTGCTGCTGCTGCTAAGTCGCTTCAGTCGTGTCCAACTCTGTGCAACCCCATAGACGGCAGCCCACCAGGCTCCCCCGTCCCTGGGATTCTCCAGGCATTGACACTGGAATGGGTTGCCATTTCCTTCTCCAATACTTGAAAGTGAAAAGTGAAAGTGAAAGTGAAGTCGTGTCCGACTCTTCCCGACCCCATGGACTGCAGTCTACCAGGCTCCTCTGCCCATGGGATTTTCCAGGCAAGAGTACTGGAGTGGGGTGCCATTGCCTTCTCTGATATTGCCCCTAGGGACACCATATTCTGTTAACCAGGCTTATGACTCTGTAAATGACGTAGTTCTGGATGTCATATCACCCTTACTACTCAGTGTAGTAACTGAGACTGATCTTTTTCTGATTTCTTACCCTATCCTACTCTTGTTATCGCTGAACCACTTCTGCAGTAGAGCCTAGTATGACCTGTGTTGGTCTACAGGGGGGAATTTCTTAGCAATGCTGCTGACTCTTTCACTTTCTTAAAATGGTATATCCTTATTAATAATAAAATTAATAATAATAACTGAATTCTGAGTAAAATTTTTTTAGTTAAAAGGGAAGGACTCAGAGAATTCCATTTTTTTCTCAAAAAAAGTGACTCAGAATTTAATTTATTGCTAATTAGTGTTCAGATACATCCCAAGAAAATGTGCACGCATGCACACATGCAGCTCCCTCTTCCCTCACCCACTCCAGTCTTGGAAGATTCTGTTTAATGACTTTAAGCCCAGTGGAAAGTGACCATTATATATTTTAAGAACTGGTATGAAATCTGTATCTATGATACTATAAACATGGAAAATGGCACCTATATAGAAATCCAATGTAATGTTCAGAGATAGATTGGTGATGTTTTTGTAATGCTAGATAAGAGGAGAAAATAGCAGATGGAGTTGGGAGATGGATTGGAGCTGTATTAAGTCTGGATTCTTATCCAGATAGGAGCCTTTGAAAGGTTTTAAGCAGGAAAAAGATAAATTTGACTTTTACTTTAGAATAAAGTATGGTGGGTGAAGGAATGGAAAATACTATAAGTTTTTTGGCCATGTCCTGCAGCATGTGGGATCTTAGTTCTCCAGCCAGGGATTAAACCACATCTCCTGCAGTGGGAGCATGGAGTCTTAACCTCTGGACTGCCAGCGAAGTCCCAGAGGTGTTGTAAAGTAGACATGATAAGGCGTTGGACCACTGCTCCCACGCTGGGAGTTATTCTTCATTGATAAGCAAGACAACTTATGCAAAAGTTTATAAGCAGTGCAAAGGTATTAGTCATATTTGGACTTCTTTACAGAAGTCAGGAAACTGAAGATGACCTGGCAACTGGTGCCTAAAGGGAGGAGGGTGGCAGTACTACCTTGGCTTACTAAGGACTCAGGGATCATTAAAGAGTAGATGTGCACAGAAAGTATCTGCAAAGCTAATTGTATATTTTGAGAACTTCAGGGGGATGATTTTTTAGCTGCACTTGTTCTCACTTCAAAGTTGCTATCTACTAAATGGACCCTGTTAAAGCTATCACTTCCCATAGAGGCGTAGGGCATGGCTCATGAAAATTGAGCAGGCTAATCTAGGGTAACTGCAAATTAGTAAACAAAACCTGATATTATGTAGATTGATATGCTTATTTCAGACACTTGAGAAAATGCAAAAATTTTAGGGGAGGGAGGGAGCATAATTTTTAAAAGACTTTTTTAGCTGCTTGATTTAATTATCTATTTTTTGAGATTAAAAGAACAACTTCAGAGGCCCATTTCCCTTTCAGGTGAAGGATTAAATAATCTTAAAGTAGTTTGATGTGCGGTTTATGTTTGCATTTTTTATCTAATCAGTCAAACAAATATAATTAATTCAGACACTTTCTCTATGGTTTTGGTGCCTGGTAGGAGCTTTATCATTACAAATGCAAATATGTTCCTAAAATAATGAGAAAGCCATTATCACACCTTCTTCATCTGTGTGGCCAGAGAGAAAGCTGAAATGCCATCTATTATGGAAGTGACTTCTGTGAACCATTCAGAGAACATTAAGGACTTTGCCTGAGTAGGACATACAACTTGCTGTGACTTTGTCTTGTGTCAGTATGTCCCTAATGGGGCATGCAAGTTAGGGGTATATTGTAATGAAATAGACACTGAACCCAGAGTTTTACATAAACTGGGAATATTATTCTACTTGAGCATCTACGTTCTTTAGGTGGTTCCTTGCATGTATGCTACGTGGCTTCCTTCATGTTCAAATCTTTGCAACCCTATGGACCATGGGCTCCTCTATCCATGGAATTCTCCAGGAGAAAATACTGGAGTGGGATCCTCCAGGGGACCTTCCTGACCCAGGAATTGAACCCACATTTCTTATGTCTCCTGCATTGGCAGGTGAGTTCTTTACCTCTAGTGCCACCTAGGAAGCCCAATAATACCTTAGTTTCTCAACAATTAGAGGGACAGTAATAGTTTCTGCCCTACCCACCTCAAAGGGATATTGTAAGGATCCAGTGAACCTTGTAAAACACTGTAAAGTGTTCACATGTGAAGTGATTGCAGTTAATTACATGTAAGCTCATGCATGTGTGTGTTTCATTTGTGGTTTCTCAGCATGGACTTCTTCCAATACACACAAGCTGATTTTTCTTCTGGTTTCAATGTGGAGGTAAGGAATGCCTCTTTATATTTCTCTCATTATGCTTCTAAGCTATACCCAGTTTCCCTCTCTAGGATCCCTTCTAGATACTTCCTTGCTGCTCCTGTGTTTTTCTCCATGTATCTGGGTTCTGATTGCTTCTAGGGAATGTCCTCCTTGTTTACTAGCACAGTCAAGCCTTCCTTGATACTACTTGCCTGTGACCATAAGCTATTACAAATCACCTCCCTTCTTCCTTCAGCACAAATGATCATCGACACTAATTGTCACCACTTTCTCAGTTCTACTCACTCACCAATCTGGAATCAGCTATCATGACTCTGCTGAAATTGTTCCATGTCTTGATAGTCAGTCTCATCCTAACTGATCTTTCTACGGTATTTAATACAGCTGACCAGTTCTTATCTCTAGAAAGCAACAACTAGAAAAAATTTAGCAACAACTAAACACTGGTGAAGAAACTATTTTGTAAAAATGATGCAATATATAATTTAGAATGCTAGTTGGAATTAAAAATTGTCATTTTATCTTTTAAAGTTCAGAACATAGTGTTGCTGAGGAATTTTTGTTATACTTTTGTTTCATTTTTGTTGTCATATTTCAACTGAGACAACTGAGCAACTTCAGAACAACTCTCTTAATGTGCAAATTTAAAGACAGATATTTCTAAAATATCTTTTTCATGTTTAAAATGGAATTTGTGAGGAAAGGCCTATCTAACTTATGACTAGAAAATAAACTAATTTTAAACTGTCTAATAGTTAAGGCTCATGAAAAGGTACTGAGAGATAGTGTAATGTAGCTCTTTTTACATTTTTATTGGAGTATAGCTGATAACAATGTTATGTCCTAATGTTACTCTTTAAAATTCTTTTAAATTATTTATTAATGATTGGAGGGTAATTGCTTTGCAGTGTTGTGTTGGTCTCTGCCACACATCAGCATGAATCTGCCACAGGTATACATGTGGCTCTTTCTTGAGCCTCCCTCTTGCCTCCCACCCCATCCCCCTCACCCAGGTTGTCACAGAGCATCAGGTTGAGCTCTTTGTGTTATATAGCAACTTCCAGTCTAATGTAACTCCTAATAAATTACATTTTAGAATCCTACAGACTTTATTTGATTCCTCATTTTTCTACTTTAAAAAGTAGTGTAAACTCTGATACTTTGAGTTACATTACCTTCCTAAGTTTTATTTTTGTTTTCTAGTAAATGTAAATAATAATAAATATACTTATTAAGCATTAATGGAAAAATTAAACTAGGAATGCTTATGGTTTTTAGTACAACTCTGTAGTAACAGTAATAAAATGTTAATAATAATAAAATTATGCATTTAATAATAGTATAGCAGGAAACATTCAAGCCCAAACAAGCTCTCCTAAGAGTAAGATGGAATACATCAAAGAAGAGCTGGTCAGAATGGACGTTTCTCCCTTAAAAAAAGTTTACAAATTTTCACCTGTTATTATTGGAAAATATATCTGCTATCAAATATTTTTAACAAATAAAATAGGACTTTTATATTTCACATAAATATAAAAGCAAATGCATATTGCTATTTGGTATTCCCATGACATAGGTTTAGTCTTTCTTAAAAAAAGACATCACTTTGTCATATATAACAATGACAATAATTTTTCTCAGAAAGTCAAATAATTATGTTTTGATGTAGCTTATGTCTGTCTGGTTCTGTTACAAGTAACACAATTTGAGGAGAAGTATGGTGACTACAGCCATGAAATTAAAAGATGCTTACTCCTTGGAAGGAAAGTTGTGACCAACCTAGATAGCATATTAAGAAGCAGAGACATTACTTTGCCAACAAAGGTCCATCTAGTCAAGGCTATGGTTTTTCCAGTAGTCATGTACTACTGTGATGTGAGAGTGGACTATAAAGAAAGACTATAAAGATTATAAAGAAAGCTGAGTGCTGAAGAATTGATGCTTTTGAACTGTGGTGATTGCGAAGACCCTTGAGAGTCCCTTGGACTGCAAGGAGAGCCACCCAGTCCATCCTAAAGGAGATCAGTCCTGGGTGTTCATTGAAAGGACTGATGCTAAAGCTGAGACTCCAATACTTTGGCCACCTGATGTGAAAAGCTGACTCATTTGAAAAAACCCTGTGCTGGGAAAGATTGAAGGAGGGAGGAGAAGGGGATGACAGAGGATGAGATGGTTGGATGGGATCACTGACTCAGTGGACATGAGTTTGGGTAAACTCCAGGAGTTGGTGATAAATAGGGAGGTCTGGGGTGCTGTGCTTCATGGGGTCGCAAAGAGTTGACATGACTGAGTGACTGAACTGAACTGAACTGGAGGCTCAGAATAGCAAACCAGCAAAGAATTAGGTGAGGACACACAAGGAGCAGAGAGACAAGTTAAAAGAAAAATTTAAAAGAAACACCTCTTAATAAGAAAAGAGGCCCAGAGCATCTCCTGGTAATCATAGTGATGAAATGTTAAAGACAGGTTTGCAAGGGGTAATGAGGTAAACTTGAGATAAATTATTCACCTATTCATTATTATTTTTGTCTTTGAAAAAATATGAAGATTTTTTTGTGTGTGACTGGCCAAATGGTGTTTGTGTTCAACACAGGGAATCCACAGGGCCCATCAGTTTGAGGTGATTTCAAGAACCTTAACCAGGTGAAATACACTGAGCTGTCTTCAATGAAACCCTAAACATGGAATTTCTGAATCATGGTAGTAAAGCAAAAATGCAAAATGTGGGGGATTTTTTTTTGCAATATTCAGGATACTGAGAGACAGAAAAAATTCTGCTGTCTCAGGTAAACAACAGTGAAGCAGATTATGTTGGTGGGCTACAGCAATCACTACTAGACTTGCTATAAAAACCATATTCCCACTAGATGAACCACCACTGATAAGCACCACCCACATGCCCTTTGCAACTGCTTGGTTAAAACTATTTTCTTGAACATGTAGAAATGATATGTATCAACAAAACTATGTCTTGAAAGTGTCTTTCTACCAGCTATAAATATATTGTATATCTTATTGAAACATTTTATGTTAGAACTCAGGAGAATATAGAAAGAACAAAACAAAACCAAAAAAAGCCACAGTGGATTGAATGTCAACTCTATGCCAGTGAATCTCCTATAGAGAAACTCATTATAGATAAGATTATTACCATCTTGCAATTAGAACAGCACTGCCTTACTCAAGATCACACAGTAAATATTAGGAGAAAGAGCATTGGAGACAAGTCCAAAAATCAAATCTATGCTTTGCCAAATGCATCTATAAACATAAGAGTCTCGATGAAATCCAATGAAAAGAACATCTACTTATATGAGTATTTGAGATATCTTTACTGAAGCTTTTTAAGTTTACTGGAATATGTGAAGGACTAATTATTGCAAACTGAAAGTGCATTCAGTTAAGAAAGTAAGCTTGATCCCATTACCATGTCAAGTGGGTTAAACTTGAAGTACTCTCCTGAGGGGCAAGCTCACTATCTCATTAGCGCTTTGGTATATGCATATGTTTACTTCTGGGGAGGCTGGAGGCAGATCTGGAAGAGGTAGTGCATAATTAGACTTATGTTACTTGAATCACTGTTTCTGGGACGCCCTTCTGATGAGTTTTTTCTCCACTTTGCTTTTGTGTTTTTTCATCTGCATTTTCAGGCAAACTAAGCCTACTTTGATGTTTTGCTCAAAGAATGGCTTGTGAAGTGCAATGTTTTCCCTTATTTCTAGAACACAGCCTCCTCAAGAAACATAAATATTTACTAGACAAACTAGTATGGATTTAGTGCCTCCCTTCCTCACTTCCCATGAAAACACCATGCCAGATATTATTCTGAAGCAACAAATTTACATATCCTACATTTTTATGCAGAATTTAAGAAAAGTTGAGGGTACAAAGAACAGCTTGATCTCAGTGTGTGTATAGTAGAGAGTTGCCTTGAGGACAAGAGTACAAGAGGTGTTCCAACATGACTGAGCAGGAAACAGTAGTTCCAGATATCACATTAGGATATCAGATATTAAAACTATGGCAATTATGAAACCCAGATGGGAAAGAGACTTGTTAATTATATGTGAAGGCAAGCATTTTACCTGTTGGACCCTACAGATGTGTGAACATGTAGGAAATTAACTGAGAAAATATCCAGCAAAAGTGACTCTTGAAACATAACAATTCTGGAAAGTTTTCTTTCTTTCTTTTTTTTTTTTTTGGCCATACAACAAAGATCTTAGTCCCACAACTACAGACTGAACTTATGCCTCCTCCAGTAGAAGTGTAGAATCTGGATTGCCAGGGAAGCCTCTGGAAGCTTTTCTTGATGTAGCAATACTGGTGAGAGAGTAAGGAAATGTGAATTGGTTGATCTTTGGGCTGAGCTCCTGAATCAACATAAAAAGGAAGTTATACATATTACAGAAAGATGGAGAATAAATCCAAGGAAATAGCAGCTAAGGAAAATATAGGTTTATGAAGGCCATACAAAATATAAAATATCACATAAGGATTTAAAGTGAATGAATACAGGATTCATATTGACCCAATTAGAAAAATTAATAACAAAAGAATCAAATGTATAATGAGATATACCATGTTCATAGATGGTTCAACTTAGTATATACTTTAGATTTATCCAAACTAAACTGTAAGTTAAATGCAATTCTAATTAAAGAAATGTTAGCACAAATTTTGAGAAAACTTGGATACAGTAACTCTAAATTTTATATGAAAAAAAATACATTCACAAATGTGTAAGGCAAACTTGAAGAGTATTTTAGAGAGATTTATAGTACTGGCTATTCTCCATTTACCTCTCCAGATTGTTTTCTCTCTTCCATCTCTTCATGTCTTGGCATACTGAGCTCTATGAATGCATCAACAAGGATTCCTGAGAAGCACTGGCAAACACTTTTGCTATTTTTCTACCTAAAGCTTAATAAAGCATGTCTATTTTATAGCTCTTGCTAACAAATAGACTTAAGTGAACCCTCCAAATGGTTCCATATTAAAGGTACATACCTGTATGATAGTATTTGTCTCATTTGTTATGGTTTTCTGTTATCTCTGCTACAGAATTCTCCTTAAGGAAACTTTAAAATTTTATTAATTATCATCACAGAACACATTAATCAGTTAATAAATATTTTAAACCCAAAAGAATTGAAACTATTTACTTGACTGCAGCACATTTATGTTTGGAATAGTCATATCCCTACAGAAAGCTTTATAAGTTTAAGTCTAAATAAAGTTAAGCATGAAAAGAAAGCTCCAGTTGAGGAGAAAAGGTGTGTTTTTCCTCATGTAATAACCAAACAATGAAATGTAAGAAAGTTCTATTTCAACAATAAATGAAAACTTGCTATCTGTAGTTATTGTTCAACAGAGACACAATCCAATCTCAAGACAATTTTTGAAGTCCCAGAGAAAATAATGCAATTGCCCAGAAAGCAATCAGCCATTTTTAATACTTTGATATTTAATAAAGATAGCTTTATCTCTGCAAACACAATTTGATAACCAATATTATATTTTTAGATAAATAAAAAGTGCACTCTGAACAATGTAACACGATTAATTTGGATATAGAACATTTTACACTCTCCCAATAGAAAACTGCAGAATTTTTTTAAATTATGTTTTATTTTCTTTAGATTTACTTAAATAATATAAAAATGCAAATATGGAAGCTAAGGTATTTATTTTGCAAGGTTTCTTAAGTCAAAGATTATTGACAAGTCTAGGAATATTTTTATAATTAAACTTTTGAAATACAGATATTTAAATAATATTTCAGGTATAAATTCTGAAATCTATAAAAGTTAAAAGCACTATAACATTGTGTCTTAATATAAGATAAAAAAATTAATGTGTTATATGAATAAATAGAACAAGGTCAGGTATAATATTTCTGATTTATTCATTTAAAAAATTATTTACTTTTCTAGACATAGTCCATTTGCTGATTAAACTTCTTGGGCAGTTTTCTTAGTATTAAGAATTACCTGCAGACAGTATTTCAGATCTTGGAATCTGAAAAACATATTGAATATGGAGACTATAATAGAAGTAGAAACCAAATACAGCCTAAGTACAGTTTCATATTTCTATTAAATTTCCTAATAAAATAACAGACTATGGTTGAGGAAAATACCCAATATACAGAAGATTAAATTATATGTAATGTCTTGAACATTGATAAATTCCATGTAGGGTCTATTATGAGTAAATAAGTCTGATTTAAGACAAAGCCAAAGACATCTGAGAACACTGATGAATGATGAAAGCTGCTCAGTTGTGTCAGACTCTTTGCCACCCCATGGCCTATCCAGTCCATGGAATTCTCTAGGCCAAAATACTGGAGTGGGTAGCCTTTCCTTTTCCAGGGGATCTTCCCAACCCAGGGATTGAACCTAGGTCTCTTGCATTGCAGCTGTGGATTCTTTACCAGCTGAGCCACAAAGGAAGCCCTGTTCTTAATACTGTGATGACCTGATGCGAAGAACTGACTCATTGGAAAAGACGCCGATGCTGGGAAAGATTGAAAACAGAAGGAGAAGGGGATGACAGAGGATGAAATCCTTGGATGGCATCATTAACTCAATGGACAAGAGTTTGAGTAAGCTCCAGGAATTGGTGATGGACAGGGAAGCCTGGTGTGCTGCAGTCCATGGGGTTGCAAAGAGTTGGACACGATTGAGTGACTGAACTTAACTGAGTGGAGATAGCAAAATGCTGATGCTCTTCACAAAATAAATCAGGAGAAATGGAAATGAAGTACTCTTTAGGGAAATAAAGTAAATACAAGTTAATTTCTTATTCTTGCTTTTCTGCCCTTCTGAACATGTGTGAGGTACCACAGGTAGCTCAGAGCAATTAAATTGACCACCCACATTTTCCCATCATCCATGAAAATGTTCCACTTGACATTCACTAATCATGATAATTTTATCCTACAATGTATTTCCAATGTTATCCCTACTACTTTTCAAACATCCTTACCTAAATGTCATGTTCTCATGTACTCTCTCTCTCTCTCTTTTTTTTTAATCTGGACTTAATTCCCTAGTAGGTCAAGGAATATATGTGCACACACTGATGAAAACCTATATACAACATCAAGGGTGAACCCTAGTGTACACTATGGAATTTAAGTGGGAATGATGTGTTAACTAAGGTTCTAGGTACTTTTGCTGTAAACATCTCTGCCATAGACATCTTTGCTGCAAGCACTTTCACTGCATAACTAATTTTCTGAAAGTCACTTTTGCAATAAAAGGTAAAATAACTAGTTGACAGTCCATTTTAACAGTGTGGTTTCAACTGGTTGACAGTTTGACTTTATTTCTCCATTGTCACAATACTCCTATTTATATATTACATAGATCTTAGCCTTCATAATGTCTATACAATGACAAGTAGACAAGGTGGTCTGAAAACAGTAGGTAATAATAACTACATATGTTGACTTCATAGAAAATATGGTGATAAAACATACTGGAAGTGTCAATTAAGAGAGTGTAAAGCCAGATTGTATACTATACTAGCAAATGATAATATATGAGTTATCCTTCAGCAAGCACAGTTATTTCATTTATCAAAACCAAAAGTTTACCAAGCTATAGTAAATGTAAAAAAGGAGGCTAGTAATTCACAACAGTCTTCCAGAGTATTAATTATTGAGTTTTTATCTAATGTAGATATAACAATTAGTTCTCTAATGCTATCTTGACCAAATTTATCATGCAAGTTAGAAGTAGGGGGCAAAAGAAGAATCAAGTCCCATATACGCCCTACAAAGTAGTGGTTACGTGATTCCTAATGAGTATATATTCTTTAAAATGGTGCAACTTTTTTTTTTTTCCTATTCAATAGTGGAGAACATGTAAATGAAAGTTTGATTCTTGGTACAGAATCTGGTTTAGATGGTTTGATGAAATATAAGGACTAGATGTGTGATGGAACATTTAATAGTAATCCAGATAATATTCTACCACTTACATATGTTACATAGATTGTTGAGAAAGAGCAGCATTTCTTTGTCTGTTTTAATTATGGGGAATTCTGAAGGGACTTACAGCAGATTTTTGTATCATAAATATTAATAACTTAAGTTCAACATTGGATCTTGAATCTTTAATGATAAAATTTCAGAAAGGAAGTATCAGTGTTTTGTTTTTTTTTTTTTTTGGCCACATCAAATGACTTTAGGAATCTTATTTCCCCAACCAGGGATTGAATCATGCCTTTGGCAGTGAAAGCACAGAGCTTCGACAGCCAAGGAATGACATGATTTTTCTAATATATACCCAAGTACAACTATAACTGGCTATTTGTTTTATATGGCCAAACACACACACATACACACACACACACACACACACACACACACACATACAGAATCACTGATATCAGAGAAAAGTTGTCTATGAAACAGAAGCTGAATTTAACACAAAAATTAAATGCATTACAGTGTTAGCATTTCTTCTAGTGAGTGACTTTATTGATGGCTATGATTTGCCCCTAAGACTTGGTTCCTTATTTTGAAGCACACTATATTGTGTTTGAAGGCATAGAATTGAATTGACATATCCTATAGTATTGGGTAGACCAAAACGTTCGTTTGGATGTTTCCCATGTTATAGAAAAGCCTGAATGAAGCTTTTTGGCTCAGTTGCTTCAATCATGTCTGACTCTTTGTGATCCTATAGACTGCAACCTGCTAGGCTCCTATCCATGGGATTTTCCAGGAAGAATACTGGAATGGATTGCTATTTCCTTCTCCAGGGGATTTTCCTGACCCAGGGATCAAACCTGCATCTCCTGCGTCTAATGCATTGAAGGCAGACTCTTTACCCACTGAGCTACCGGGAAACCCTGAAGCTTTTCAGCCCTCATAGCTCAGTTGGTAAAGAATCCGCCTGTAATGCAGGATACTCCAGTTCGATTCCTGGGTTGGGAAGATCTGCTGGAGAAGGGATAGGCTACTCACTCCAGTATTCTTGGGCTTCCTTTGTGGCTCAGCTTGTAAAGAATCCGCCTGCAGTGCAGGCGACCTGGGTTCGATCTCTAGGTTGGGAAGATCCCCTGAAGAAGGGAAAGGCTACCCACTACAGTATTCTGGCCTAGAGAATTCCATGGACTGTATAGTCCATGGGGTCACAAATAGTCGGACACGACTGAGCATCTTGCACTTAACAAATACTTTGGAATGTCTATTAATAGATATATCAAAAGGTGCCAAGAATAAACAACAGTGTAATGGCTTTCACAATGCAAGGCAAAGCTCAGTTACGAATAAGCATCCTAGTAACTGGAAACTGATATCTCCCTTAATGAAGGAAGACATTTTAGCTAAAAAAAAAAAAAAAAAGCATGATGCTGAATGAGGCGACGAAGTAACAAGCAAAAAAAAAAAAAAAGGAATAATGCTATGAACAAAAGACTTGAAGAGAAGTGCTTAGGTACAACCCTCAGAATAAATCCAGATGCTTGTGTAGTATTATGAGTTTAGGCAAGTTTTAGATGTATTCAAATATTGTGCATTTGTCAATCAAGTCTTTAATTTTGTATTCCTTTCTCATGTTTCATTATGTTCTTTTAATGCCCCCATTTTATTTTTCATTATTTTATCTTTTATGGCAAAATTGCATTATAGCCAATTAGTTAAGAGGTGAAAATGCTGTAGGCAAAAATGCATGGATAAAGATGTCTACAGCAAAGATGCTTACAGTGAAAATACCTGGATAAGATTAATATAGGTTCATGGATTGGTACAAATGTCCAACTTTGGTATAGGGTGCTGATGTTCGGGGAGGTGACTTGTGAAGGAAGGTAGGTAAGGGTTTATATAGGAACTCTGTACTTTCTGTTCAATTTTGCCGTGAACCTGAAAAAGTCTATTTAAAACATAGACTTTTTGTTTTTACCAACGATTTAACCATGACTTCAGATTAGATATATGCTATGATATTCCATACAGCAACTTTGTAAAAAAAAATGTATATATATATATGTATATGCACATATACACATATATACATACACACTATATGTGTGTATGTAAATGAGTATATGTGTATTCACATAGATACACTTTTATATATATTATATATATATATATATCATAATACATTAGAATTCCTTTAGGGTGGAACTTATATTTGTGTAAGAGTATTATCTGATAAACCATTTGGAAGCTGAATATCAGCCCTGGGAACATAGTGCTGAGGTTATCCTGAGGTTATCACCCCCGAAGTTGAAAACCAGTATTTGAAATGCATGTCACCTGAGTAATTCTAACTCATTTGAGTACTGTTAGAATGTTTTAAAAGTTAATCAAGAGAACAAGATGGCGGAGGAGTAAGTGGACATGGAGTACATCTCTCTCCACAGATACATCAGGAATACACCTTCAGACACAGAAGTGCTTGCAGAACACCAGCTGAGAGTGGACAGGAGTACCTGAAATTGGAAAAGAAGATACAGAACCATGCAAAACTCAGTAGCATGAAGGATCTGGGGGAGAAACAGGAGTGTTAGTAGGACTGGACCTGCCCTCGGCAGGTGGGGGAACTGAAGCAGGGGTCTGATCCCCACATCAGGGCAACTATCTGAGTCAGAGGAGAAACATTTAAGGCTGAGAGTTACACAGCTGATCTGTGGCAGCCTAAATGGAGTGAGAATCAGACAGTCCTTGCCGCAGCTATACATATCCCAGAGAGGAATGCTGGTCTCCTGGAAGATGCAGTAGCTGGGAGCTGGAGTTAAGGGATTGTGGAGTGATCCCCAGCCGCTGCCCTGACTTCGGAAGCGGGGTGTCTCCTCCCAGCCACCACTGACCTCGGACGCGGCGTGTCTCCTCCCGGCTGCTGTCCCTGACCTCAGACGCGGGGTAGTTCCTCCCAGCTGCCACTGACTTCGGATGCAGGGTAGCTCCTCTCGGCCATTCCTGCGCCCTCACAACCTGGCACTCTAGGCTGCTGCCCCTGACCTCAGACGTCGGGTAGCTCTCGGCCGCCTCCGCCACCTGGACTCAAGTGTTTCAAATCCTGAAAGATGATGCTGTGAAAGTGCTGCGCTCAATTTGCCAGCAAATCTGGAAAACTTAGCAGTGACCACAGGACTGGAAAAGGTCAGTTTTCATTCCAATTCCAAAGAAAGGCAATGCCAAAGAATGCTCCAACTACCGCACAATTGCACTCATCTCACATGCTAGTAAAGGAATGCTCAAAATTCTCCAAGCCAGACTTCAGCAATACGTGAACTGGGAACTCCCTGATGTTCAAGCTGGTTTTAGAAAAGGCAGAGGAACCAGAGATCAAATTGCCAACATCTGCTGGATCATGGAAAAAGCAAGAGAGTTCCAGAAAAACATCTATTTCTGCTTTATTGACTATGCCAAAGCCTTTGACTGTGTGGATCACAATCAACTGTGGAAAATTCTGAAAGAGATGGGAATACCAGACCACCTAACCTGCCTCTTGAGAAATCTGTATGCAGGTCAGGAAGCAACAGTTAGAACTGGACATGGAACAACAGACTGGTTCCAAATAGGAAAAGGAGTACGTCAAGGCTGTATATTGTCACCCTGCTTATTTAACTTATATGCAGAGTACATCATGAGAAATGCTGGACTGGAAGAAACACAAGCTGGAATCAAGATTGCTGGGAGAAATATCAATAATCTCAGATATGCAGATGACACCACCCTTATGGCAGAAAGTGAGGAGGAGCTAAAAAGCCTCTTGTTGAAAGTGAAAGAGGAGAGTGAAAAAGTTGGCTTAAAGCTCAACATTCAGAAAACAAAGATCATGGCATCTGGCCCCATCACTTCATGGGAAATAGATGGGGAAACAGTAGAAACAGTGTCAGACTTTGTTTTTTGGGGCTCCAAAATCACTGCAGATGGTGACTGCAGCCATGAAATTAAAAGGCGCTTACTCCTTGGAAGAAAAATTATGACCAACCTAGATAGTATATTCAAAAGCAGAGACATTACTTTGCCGACTAAGGTCCGTCTAGTCAAGGCTATGGTTTTCCCTGTGGTCATGTATGGATGTGAGAGTTGGACTATGAAGAAGGCTGAGCACCGAAGAATTGATGCTTTTGAACCGTGGTGTTGGAGAAGACTCTTGAGAGTCCCTTGGACTGTAAGGAGATCCAACCAGTCCATTCTGAAGGAGATCAACCCTGGGATTTCTTTGGAAGGAATGATGCTAAAACTGAAGCTCCAGTACTTTGGCCACCTCATGCGAAGAGTTGACTCATTGGAAAAGACCCTGATGGTGGGAGGGATTTGGGGCAGGAGGAGAAGGGGACGACTGAGGATGAGATGTCTGGATGGCATCACGGACTCAATGGACGTGAGTCTGAGTGAACTCCGGGAGTTGGTGATGGACAGGGATGCCTGGCGTGCTGTGATTCATGGGGTCACAGAGAGTCAGACACGACTGAGTGACTGAACTGAACTGGAGTGATCCCAGGATGAGGGCTGCTGTTGACTGTTGAAAGACAGATTGAGGGGATGTGAAGGAGGAGATCATGATGGGAAATGCCAGTGGAGGAAAGCCAGGCAGCCATGGAAGCAAGGCGATACTGCTGAGTCATGTGTAGGGGGTGGAGCCATCACCATAGCTTCTCTCTCCCCAACCCCAGCATCAGCAGCTGTGGTAGAGAGCTTGGCCCAAAAACGCCTGACGCATGGCTCTTCAGAGTAGGACCCCAGTCGGGGAGCCTTGCTATGTGCCTGACCTGCCGAACAACAGAGAAGGACCCCAGGCAAGGGAGCCCTTTAAGTGCCTGAATGGGTGAAGACTGGCCAAAGAGGTCTTCTGATCGCCAGCTACAAGACACTCAAAAAACAAACAAACAGAAAACACTCTGATAGGGCCATAACTCCTTCGGCAGAGGTAGTCCATGTCCCTGAACGCTTGTTGCCCCCAGAGTCCCAGCAAGCCAAGCAGCTGCGCCACGTTCACATCAACTCTCACTGGTGGCAACACATTTTTTGCTGCAACAGGCAAAAATCTCTTGCATCTATGCATGCAGGGTCACTTCGGTTGTGCGTGCAAAGTTGCAAAAAGACTTTGCAACTTTGCAGACTGTGGCCTTCCAGGCTTCTCTGTCAGGGACGGGGGTTCTCCAGGCAAGAATACTGGGGCATACTGGACAATACTGGTTGCCATACCTTCTAGAGCACTATATTTCCTGCTTCCCTAGCCACCAATCCTCCTGAGTACCTGGTGCTGCCAGAACCCCTGTGGTCCAAGCAGCTGCACCACCACCACACCAGGCTCGCACAGGGGCAAACCCAGGTCCTCCAGGGCAACCTCAAGAGCAAACCCCAGTAGACAACCCACATGCAGAGATGGAAATAAAACCACAACTGAATCCAGGGGCAGTGTGGCTGAGAAAAAAGACCCAAAGCCTTCCCACCAGCTGTACAAGCTGCAGAATAAATCCACATGATCAACTAGGCAGACTCTGTGTCTATGGAATATATAAAAGGCCATTGAGAGCTTCAACAAAAGAAAACACACTAGTTCTGATAGCTGTGGATATTGGAGGCATGAACACACAGAAGTAGGGCCAGATTAGAATCTGAGCTGCCACAGCAGTAGGTCCAGAGATCAGCACAGTAGTGGAAGGCATCCTAGGGTAGTAAGGTGGAGGTGTCTCCCAGTGAGGGAAAGGACTCTGACAGCAGTGACTCAAGAAAAACATGCATTATTCTTATTTTTTTACTTCTTCTGTGGATTCTTTTAGATTTTTTTTTAAATTTTCCCCCCTATGTTGTAGTTGTCAATTTTACCGACACTAAGAAATCCAATTAAGCTTTTGAACTTTTTTGTTTTTCCTCAGTGAAATTTTTCATTGTTATAAACTTCTGCCCCTACATTGGGCTTTTGCAGTTCTGTGGAGTTTTCCTTTTTTCTTTTCTCCTTTTTTAATTTTAATTTTTAAAGCCTATTATTATTTTTTCTGCATTTACTTTTTGTTTGCTTTCCCTACTGTTCTTTTCCCCTTGCAGTTAATCTTTAACGTATATAAATCTTTATCTACCTCTATTTAACTTTTTGCATATCCATTCTTTCTTTCTTTTCTTTCTCTCCTTTCCTCTCAGCATATTTGTTAGTTTTATTTTCATTGCTGTATTCCCCACTTTGCAGTTTAGTTAATTTTGTTCTGGTAGATATAATTTTTGGTTTCCTTTGTTTGCTGGGTCAATTTATTGTATATTATTTTTGTTGGACTGTTTTGATTTTGCTTATGTGTGTATATGTGTATTTTCAGTCACACTTTTTATTATTGTTATAAATCTCTACCTCTGTGTTGGGCTTTTGTAATTCTGTGGAGTTTTTCTTGTTTTTTCTTTTTTCTTTCTTCCATTTTTTTTTTCTTTTCTCAGTTTAATAATTTTGATTTTTAATTTTTTAAATCTATTATTTTTTCAATATATATTCTTTGTTTGTTTCTCCTACTGTTCTTTTCCTCTTGCAGTTAATCTTTAACGAATATAAATCTTCTTCATCTACCTATAGTGAACTTTGCATATCTATTCTTTCTTTAGTTTCTTTCCTTCCCTCTCACCATATTTGTTAGTTTTGTTTTCATTGCTTTATTCCCTACTTGGCACTTTGCTTTAGTATTGTTTTCCAGTTTGTGCTTTAGTTAGTTTTGATCTTAAATGGTAATATAATTTTATATTTCCTTTGTTCACCAGGTCAATCTACTATACTTTGTTTTTGTTGGCCTGTTTTTACTTTGCTCATGGGTGTATACATATATGTGTATATACCATTATTTTAAGTATTATTTGATCTTGTAACTGTCATTTATCTGTTGTTCATCTTTGGTTTCTCATTTTTGGATATTTGTTTTAATATAATTTAATGCCATAACAAACCACTGGTAGAATCTTTGGTCTTGACCAGAAATCAAGCCCTGAGCCTTTGGAGTGGGAGTACTGGCTCCAAGACCCAAGAATACCAGAGAACTAACGCTATGGAGTGTCAAATAGTGAGAACTCACACAAAGGAAACCGCTTGAATATAAGACCTGGCATCACCCAACCACCAGTAGTACCCTGGGTAGGACGCCTCATTTAAATAGCAAATAAAACAAAAATACAAACCCAATCATCAATATACAGGATTGCTACCTTATTCAGCCTTGCCCACCAGAGGAAAAACAAATAAACACAGTTCAATTCAGTCACTCAGTCATGTCTGACTCTTTGCAACCCCACGAATCGCAGCATGCCAGGCCTCCTTGTCCATCACCAACTCCCAGAGTTCACTCAGACTCATGTCCATCGAGTCCGTGATGCCATCCAGCCGTCTCATCCTCTGTCGCCCTCTTCTCCTCCTGCCCACAATCCTTCCCAGCATCAGAGTCTTTTCCAATGAGTCAACTCTTCGCATGAGGTGGCCAAAGTACTGGAGTTTCAGCTTTAGCATTATTCCTTCCAAAGAAATCCCAGGGCTGATCTCCTTCAGAATGGGACTGGTTGGATCTCCTTGCAGTCCAAGGGACTCTAAAACGTCTTCTCCAACACCACAGTTCAAAAGCATAAACACAAACTCACCACAAATCTCACTCTATAGGATGCTCACACAAACCACTGGACCAAACTTAGGAGGGAAGAAACAAAAAGGTAGAAAGAATTAAACCTTCTCCAAGGAAAGAATTCAACTTTCCTTGAAGCCTAGGAAAGGAGACCTCAAACATAATAAGTTTAAAAAAAAAAAATGAAAAGGCAGAGAAATACTACATAAATGAAGGAACAAACTAGAAACACAGAAGTCCAAATAAATGAAGAGGAAATAGGAAACTGCCTGAAAAAGAATTTAGAATAATGATAGTAAAGATGAACAAAAACCCTGAAACAAAATGGAGAAAATGCAAGACTCAATTAACAAAGGCCTAGAATAATTAAAGAATAGGCATACAGAGACAAACAACACAATTACTGAATGAAAAATACTCTATAAGGAATCAATAACAGAATATCTGAAGCAGAAGAACAAATAAGTGAATTGGAAGATGGTGGAAATAACTTCTGAAGAGGAAAATAAAGTGAAGAGAATGAAAAGAACTGAGGACAACCTCAGAGACCTCTGGGACAATATCAAATGAACCAACGTTCAAACTATAGGGGTCCCAGAAGAAGAGAGAAAGAAAGGATATGAGAATATTTGTGAAGAGATTATAGCTGAAGATTTCCCCAACATGGTAAAGGAAATAGTGTATTGAGTCCAAGAGGTGCAAAGAGTCCCATATAGGATAAACCCAAGGAGAAACAAGCCAAGACACATACTAATCAAACTAACAAAGACTAAACACAAAGAATATTAAAAGCAGCAAGGGAGAAGCAACAAGTAACATACAAGGGAAACCCCATATGCTTAACAGCTGATCTTTCAGCAGAAACTCTGTAGGCCAGAAGGGAATGGCAGGATATATTTAATGTACTGAAAGGGGAAAATGTACAAACAAGATTTTTGTACCTGGCAAGAATCTCATTCAAAATTGATGGAGAAATAAAAAGCTTTTCAGATAAGCAAAAGTTAAGGGAATTCAGTACCACAAAACCAGCTTTACAACAAATGTTAAAGGGACTTATATAGTCAAGAAATACAACAGAAGACACATATACAGTGAAAGCGAGAAGATGGAAAAATATATTCCATGCAAATGGGAAGCAAAAGAAAGCTGGAATAGCAATCCTCATATCGACAAAATAGACCTTATAATAAAGAAGAGTACGAGAAATAAGGAGGGACACTACAAATGATCAATTGACGAATCCAAGAGGAAGACTTAACAATTGTAAATATCTATGCACCCAACATAGAGACACCTCAATACATAAGACAAACTTCCTTGGTGGCTTAGAGGTTAAAGTGTCTGCCTGGAATGCAGGAGACTCGGGTTTGATCCCTGGGTTGGGAAGAACCCCTGGAGAAGGAAATGGCAACCCACTCCAGTACTCTTGCCTGGAGAACCCCATGGAGGGAGGAGCCTGGTAGGCTACAGTCCATGGGGTCGCAAAGAGTCAGACACGACTGAGCAACTTCACTTCACTTCAACAGACATAAAAGGAGAAATTGACAGTAACACAATAATAGTAGGAGACTTTAATACCTGACTCACACCAAAAGACAGATCATCAAAACAGAAAATTAATAAGGAAGCACAAGTCTTAAATGATACATTAGATGGGGTGGATCTCATTGATATCTTCAAGACATTCCATTCAAATGCAGATGAATAGACCTTCTTTTCAACTGCACATGGAACATTCTCCAGGATAGAGCACATCTTGGGTGACAAATCATACCTCAGTAAATTTAAGAAAATTGAAATTGTATCAGACATCCTTTGACCACAACAATATGAGACTAGCTATCAATTATAAGAAAAAACTGTAAGAAACACAAACACATGGAGATGAAACAACACGTTTCTAAATAATCAACAGGTTCCTGAAGAAATCAAAAGGGAAATGAAAGAATTTCTAGAAACAAATGATAGTGAAATCATGACAACTCAAAACCTATAGAATACAGCAAAAGCAGTTCTAAGAGAGACGTTTATAGCAATACAACCCTACCTCAAGAAAAAATAAAAACATTGAATAGACAACCTAACTTTACACCTAAAACAACTGGAAAAAGAACAAAAAAAAATTAGTATGAGAAAAGAAATCATAAAGATCTGAGCGGAAAAAAAAATGAAAAAGAAATGAAAGAAACATAGTAAAGATTAATAAAACTAAAAACTGGTTCTTTGAGAAGATGAACAAAATTAACAAACCTCTGGCTAGACTCATGAAAAAAAAAAAAAGAAAAGAACTCAACAAAATTAGAAATGAAAAAGGAGAGGTTTTAATATACAATGTAGAAATACAAATGATTATAAGAGATTATTATGAACAACTGTATGGTAATAAAAAAGATAATCTGGAAGAAACAGACAGATTGTTAGAAAAGTTCAATCTTCCAAGACTGAACCAGGAAGAAGTAGAAATTATGAACAACCCAATTACAAGCACTGAGAGTGAAGCTGTGATTAAAAAATCTCCCCCAAAACAAAAGCCCAGGACCACATGGCTTCACAGAAGAATTCTATCATACATTTAAAGAAGAGCTAATTCTATCCTTCTAGAACTCTTTCAAAAAATTGCAGAGGCAGGATCACTTCCAAACTCATTCTATAAGGCCACAGTCACCTCGATACCAAAACCAGACAAAGACAACACAAAAAGAAAACTACAGGCCAATATCACTGATGAACATAGATGCAAAAATCCTCAACACAATTTTAGCAAACAAAATTCAGCAACACATCAAAAAGCTCATACACCATGATCAAGTTGGGTTTATTCCAGGGATACAAGGATTCTTCAATATATGCAAATCAATCAATGTGATACACCATATCAACAAATTGAAAGATAAAATTATATGATAATCTCAATAGATGCAGAAAAAGCTTTTGACAAAATTCAACACCCATTTATGATTAAAACTTCAAAAAGAGGGCATAGAAGGAACCTACCTCAATGTACTAAAGGCCATATATGATAAACCTACAGCAAACATTATTCTCAATGGTGAAAAACTGAAAGCATTCCCCTCTAAGATCAGGAACAAGGAAAGGGTGTCCATTTTCACTACTATTATTCAACATAGTTCTGTTAGTCCTAGCTACAGCAGAGAAGAAAAAGAAATAAAAGGAATCCAGCTTGGAAAAGAATAAGTAAAGCTCTCACTGTTGCAGATGACATGATACTGTAAATAGTATCAGAAAATTACTAGAGCTAATCAATGAATTTAGCAAAGTTGCAGAAACAAAATCAATACACAGAAATCACTTGCATTTCCATATACTAATAATGAAAAATCAGAAAAAGAAATTAAGGAATCAATCCCATTCACCATTGCAACAAAAAGAATTAAATATCTAAGAATAAACTTACCTAAGGAGATAAAAGAACTCTACACAGAAAAGTATAAGACATTTATGAAAGAAATCAAATATGACATACACAGATGGAAGGATATTCCATGTTCCTGGGTAGGAAGAATCGATATGGTGAAAATGACTATGCTAAAAATGCAATATACAGATTCAATGCAATCCCTACTAAATTACCAATGGCATTTTTCACAGAACTAGAACAAAAAATTTCACAATTCATATGGAAACTCAAAAGATCCCGAATGGCCAAAGAAGTCTTGAGGAAAGAAGAATGGAGCTAGAGGAATCAACCTTCCTAACTTCAGATTATACTACAAAGCTACAGTCATCAAGACAGTATGGTACTGGCACAAAAAAGAAATATAGACCAATGGAATAAGATAGGAAGCCCAGAAGTAAACCCATGCACCTATTGATACCTTATTTTTGACAAAGGAAGCAAGGATATACAATGAGGCAAAGACAGCATCTTCAGTAAGTGGTGCTGGGAAAACTGGACAACTATGTGTAAAAGAATGAAATTAGAACACTTCCTAACACCACACACAAAGAAAAACTCAAAATGGATTAAAGACCTAAATGTAACACCAGAAACTAAACCTATTATTAGGGGAAAACATAGGCAGAATGCTAGATGACATAAGATCCTCTATGACCCACCTTCTAGAATAATGGGGGGGGGGAGGCAAAAAAGTGGGACCTGATTAAATTTAAAAGCTTTTGCACAGCAAAGGAAACTATAAGCAAGGTGAAAAGACAACCCTCAGAATGGGAGAAAATACTAGCAAATGAAACAACTGCCAAAGGATTAATTTATAATATACACACAGCTCATACAACTCAATACCAAAAAAACAAACAAAGCAATCAAAAAGTGTGAAAAAGACCTAAACAGACATTTCTCCAAGGAAGACATACAGATGGCTAACAAACACATGAATAGATGCTCAACGTCGCTCATTACTCACTTCCGTTCAATTCAGTCGCTCAGTCATGTCCAACTCTTTGTGATCCCATGGACTGCAGCAAGCCAGGCTTCCCTGTCCATCACCAACTTCTGGAGCTTACTCAAACTCATGTCCATCGAGTCAGTGATGCCATCCAAGCATCTCATCCTCTGTCGTCCCCTTCTCCTCACGTCTTCAATCTTTCCCAGCATCAAAGTCTTTCCTAGTGAGTCAGTTCTTCACATCAGGTGGCCAAAGTATTGGAGTTTCAGCTTCAGCATCCATCCTTCTAATGAATATTCAGGACTGATTTCCTTTAAGATTGACTGATTAAATCTCCTTGCAGTCCAAGGGACTCTCAAGAGTCATCTCCAACACAAGAGTTCAAAACCATCAGTTCCTTGGCACTCAGCTTTCTTTATATCCTGACTCTCATATCCATACATGACTACTAGAAAAACCATAGCTTTGACTAGACAGACCTTTGTTGGCAAAGTAATGTCTCTGCTTTTTAATATGCTGTCTAGGTTGGTCATAGCTTTCCTCCTGAGGAGCAAGCATCTTTTAATTTCATGGATGCAATCACCATCTGCAATGATTTTGGAGCCCAAAATATAAAGTCTCTAATAGTAAGTCACTCTTTATTAGAGAAATGCAAATCAAAACTACAATGAGATATTACCTCACACTGGTCAGAATTACCATCATCAAAAAGTCTACAAATAATAAATTCTGGAGAGGGTATTGAGTAATTGGAAACTTCTTGCATTGTTGGTGGGAAATTAAATTGATACAATTACTATGGAAGATGAAATAGAGATTCCTTGAAAAAAACCCATATGACCCAGCAATCCCACTCCTAGGCATATCCCCTGAGGAAACCAAAACTGAAGGGACACATGTATCCCATTGTTCATTGCAGCACCATTTACAATAGCTAGAACATGGAAGCAACCTAAATGGCCATCAATAGATGAATGCATAAAGAAGTTATGGTACATATACACAGTGCAATATTACTCAGCCATAAAAGGGAACACATTTGAGTCAGTTCTAGTGAGGTGGATGAACCTAGAACCTATTATACAAACTGAAGGAAGTCAGAAAGAGAAAGATAAATATCATATTCTAATGCATATATACAGAATCTAGAAAAATGGTACTGAAGAATTTATTTACAGGGCAAGAATGGAGAAACAGAGATAGATAATAGACTTATGGACATGGGGAGAGGAGAGGAGAGGAGAGGGTGAGATGTATGGAAAGAATATCATGGAGACTTACATTACCATATGTAAAATAGATAGCCAACAGGAATTTGCTTTATGGCTCTGAAAACTCAAACAGGGGCTCTGTATCAACCTAGAGCAGTGGAATGGGATGGGAGATGGGAGAGAGGCCCAAAGGGATAGAATATATGTATACCTATGACTGATTCATTTTGAGGCTTGACAGAAAAATTCTATAAAGCAAATATCCTTCAATGAAAAATAAATAAAATCTTTAAAAAAGTTAATCACTCACTTTGGAGATACTACACTGGGATGAAAAATTAAAAAAACAACAACATTGGGATATTGTGATATTAAAAAAAAAAAGCAGTTATACATACATAAAAAAAGGAAACAGGCATAGCTGGTAGTGAGTGAAGTGGGTAGTATTTTGAAAAGTTATTGGGAAAGGCAATTATTTATCCTATTTACTGTCCAAATGAGATTCAAAGATAATGTCAGATGTGGAAGGAATTTGTGTATAAGTGTCTTTGCCTGTGTATGTATTCATGTGTTTGTGTGCATTGGGTGTTGTCCTCCTTGAATCAACATGGTTGTTGACTTTATTCAGTAGTATTGTGTCATCCTAGTAATCCCTGTGGTTGCACTATGTTTTATTCATATTAACTGAAACAGTGCCTGTTAAATGTACTCAGTATTCTGCTAGGTGGGCTCCTCACTTAGTTTTAACTCTGTAGGCACCAGAGTTGGAGACTGATAATCGAGTGATGTTGACCTGATCTAGACATCAACCAAGGTAGGTCTTAGAGCAAGGAAAATAGGTACTTACATTTTATTTGGTAGTGGGGATAAATTGTAATGGTGCACAGAAAAAGAGGCCTTGTGTGTGATGTCATTTTCCCAATCATCCATTTACTCCAGGAGAAGTATTAAGACTACAATGGTCAGCAGACCTCAAAAACAGAGAGTTCAATAGCTCAGTACCATTGCCACTAGGCTCACTAGACTCAAGTGACCCATCTTCTATGCATGCACTTGAGGTACACATTTTTCAACAGAGAGTTTTACTTGGCTGATTTAACACCTTCCAAACAGGAGAAGATTTTGGACCATCTCAAGCCAAAATTTCATAGGTGTATCATATTTTGCCAAATCCAATTAGATATGTCTAGAAGAAGGCAATGGCACCCCACTCCAGTACTCTTGCCTGGAAAATCCCATGGATGGAGGAGCCTGGTGGGCTGCAGTCCATGGGGTAGCGAAGAATCAGACACGACTGAGTGACTTCACTTTGACTTTTCACTTTCATGCATTGGAGAAGGAAATGGCAACCCACTCCAGTGTTCTTGCCTGGAGAATCCCAGGGACAGAGGAGCCTGGTGGGCTGCCATTTATGGGGTCGTGCAGAGTTGGACACGACTGAAGCAACTTAGCAGCAGCAGCAGCAGCAGCAGCAGGAGAAGGCAATGGCACCCAACTCCAGTTATTCTTGCCCGGAAAATCCCATGGACAGAGGAGGCTGGTAGGCTGCAGTCCATGCAGTCGCTAAGAATCGGACACGACTGAAGCGACGTAGCAGCAGCAGCAGCAGCAGGAGATATGAGGGGCTTCCCCAATAGCTTAGCAGGTAAAGAATCTGCCCTCAATGCAGGACACTCAGGAGATGCAGTTTCGGTCCCTGGGTCAGAAACATCTCCTGGAGGAGAATTGGCCACCCAGTCCAGTATTCTTGCCTGAAAAGTCCCATGGACAGAGCAGCCTGGAAGGCTACATTCCAAAGAGCTGTAGAGTCAAACATGACTAAGCGACTAAGCATGGAGCATAGAAGAGATAAGTGATTGAAAATGGATAGACATGTCAAAATATCAACAAAATTCCCCCTTGTCCCAAAGAGACCCCTAGGAGTCAAATCTTTTCAGATTGCTTGTGAAAAGGTTAGGTACTTCAAATCTTATAGATTCCTCTCCAGGACAAAGTATTGATATATGTGATCAATTTCTTAACTAAGATATGAAAACCATATATAAATTGCTGAATCCACATCATGAAATGAAACATATTGTAACATGCAGTTAATCTAATATAATTATGTATAATAAAAATTTATTTCCACTTCATCAAGTAGCTGGGTAAACGCTTTTCAATGAACTGACTCACATTCTAGTCTACTCTCTTCCTTTTATATTTCTTTAATTCACCAATGAACATCTGCTTCTCAACAGTTTGCCCTATAGCCCTATGCAGTTCCTCATTAGTCCATGTGAGACGTGTCCTCAAATCACAATTCTTATTCTCAGTTTGGCCTTAAAATTTTTCAAATTCATAGTTTAGTATTCTTTTCTGCTTTTTATTATCAGTTGTAATTTTAAGGAAACTTATTTCTTCCAAGAGCAAAGAAATCTCTATCCCTAATTACTTTTCAACTCAGAAATAGCTTTTCTGTCTCTCTTTGAGGATGCTGCCTCTTTGCATGTAATCTTAATGTCTATGTGATATAAATATGAACTATTTTAGTCTTTTGTGTTCTTTCACCATTAGGAGTTAATTTCTATCTTCTAACTTTGGCAAGAATAGTAACTTTCTGATACATGAGTGGAAAACATATTCCATTCTGGGGTAGCAACATGTATAGTCTTATAATTATATTTTATAAAGGAGAGAAAAGCTCAGAAGCTAAGGTTTTATCATGAAAATCCATCATTTCTTATTGGCCATCATAACTATTTCTACATTCAAAGGATAGACCAAACACGGGAATAGATTTAACTATAGTTACAAACTTCCATGTGTGAAATCACAAGTGTCATTGTTTCCTTCTTGAACTCATTTGAATTTCTGGCCCTGAGCTACAGTTTACCAAATGAGAGAGAAATGTATCTATCTAGGTAAAATTTGGTTTCTTTTCCCTTCCTCGTCTTCAATGGATAGCAATTCAGATCTGCAGCTCAGTCACATTAAGGTTAAAACTGTCTAGAATCTTACTTCTTCCCACTACTGCCTTGATTCTAAGTCTGTCTAAAATCTTACTTCATCCTACCACTGTGTTGATTCCTCCCAGCTGCTGTGTTGATTCTAAGTTCTAGGGAACTTGGAAGGTAGGACAGTCTTGATTATGGTTTGTCTTTTAAGTTGGCATCCATCCATTGCTGTTAGCCTTATCTAATATGCCCTCTTGGTCCAAGCAACATAGAGAGATTCCTCTGACCTAGAGAATCTCTTTCTCTTATCTAAACTCCCTTTCCACCTTTTACTATCATGATTGCTCTGTGAAACCACCATCTTCCCTTTTATCCCTGCGAGAGTGTTTTATAATTCACCTCCCTTTACTTTGATTTTTCCCTTTTCTCTTTAAGCTGACTTCCACACACCAAAAGGAGCATACTTAAATTTTGAAATACTCTCCCAGATTGCCTAGAAGCTATGGAAATAGATGATGTGTCTCAGCTAAATCATGGAAAACTAAGGTAAAATCACTGGTGGTCTTAACCAATATCCTCCCGTGCACTGTACCTACTTTTTAGACTGATACCTTCCAACTCTCCAAACTATAAGATGATCCAGACTTAAAAGAGGTTTTGCATGGTGTAATTCCCTTAGAGTTTATTGAGAAGAGGCTTGAGCAAAGTCTGTACACTATAGATTGCTGTTTGTTCTGTCATTTTCCCAAAAATGGCGGAATGAAGAATACCATTCTGCTTCACTGACAGAGATTTGTAGAAACGAAGGAGAAGCCCTCATGGTTGCACTATTCGGTGTAGGCAAGCCAATTAAAATTAGATATGGTGTTTCTCACCAAAATCCTCAACCTACCGAGAAACCACTAAACTACAATCTTCTTTCACTAAGATATCACAAGTGAATGAAGGGACCATGCAGGGAGCAGAAAATGACATCATCAAAGGGTTTCAGGTAGAGAGACAAATCCAATGGTACAAAGTGTTTCAATGGAAATTGAAAATTTAGTCTTTCAAATTTAGGGATCATGTTGGCAAAACTCGTTGACATACCCTGAAGAGTACTTCCAATTTTAAGTTACTCATTGTCTTAGACTATAGCAGCTAGAAGTCCAGCTCTGCTCAAGTTGAATTTTAGACATGTTCTTTCCCTATACCTTAAATATCTTCTTCTATTGACTACTTGACTCGTGAATAAAAGTGGACAACTGACTGAACCACTGCAGAAACGAGTATGGGTAACAGAACTGGTAGGTGGCAATATTGATGTTAACTTGAGAAAAGATTTGAGAATCTTTCCAGCTGCATGCAGGGTCTGTGGCTTTTTCTGCATTAAATCATTAAATATCTGATGCTCCATTAGGGGGAAGCTTCACTGGATATTTCCCACTTGCTCTTCCATATCTCTTTTTGCCCTTCATCCTATTCTGTGCCCCAAGAACAAAGCTGCATGCACTGCTTTATGGTCACCCTTGACCTCTGGCTTCAAGTTGAGGTTGGGCAGTTCAAGACATGAGGAGGAGATAAGAAGGAGGGAGGAAATGGCACCAGGATGTTGGCGTTCTCAATTCCCACACTAATCAGTCACTTTGGCTTGTCAGTATCCTTTTCTCAAAGGCTTCTGCCCCTGGTAGATTGTCCTCTATACAACCAAGCCTTTCCTGCTTCCATTAAATGCTCTCTTCCCTTACCATTCAGTCTAGAATCACCTTCTTTCTTTTCACAAGTCTTGGGGTGTTGTTCTGCCCTTCTTTGCTTTTCTGAAACCTCTTGTTTAGTCACTGTCATGTTCAATTCTTTGCGACCCTGTGGACTGAGCCCGCCAGGCTCCTCTGTCCCTGGGATTTTCCAGGCAAGAATACTGAAGTGGGTTGCCATTTCCTTCTCCAGGGGATGTTACTGGCCCAGGGGTTGAACTCACATCTCCTGCATTGGCAGGTGGATTCTTTATCACTAAATTACCTGCTGCTACTGCTGCTAAGTCACTTCAGTCATGTCCAACTCTGTGAGACCCTATAGATGGCAGCCCACCAGGCTCCGCCATCCCTGGGATTGTCCAGGCAAGAGTACTGGAGTGGGGCTGAATCACCTGGGAACTGCAAAATCTACCTACAAATTTGTAAACATCCCGTTGTCTATGCCATTTGTTTCTTTTTGGGATCCTTATGGATATTGGAGGTCTTCCTGTTGTGTAGTATATATCCCTCTCCTGAACAGTGCAGACAGCAATAAACAGTAATCACAGTGTAATGGGAATGTTTATTATACCTTTATTCAGTATTCGATTGTTGGTCTTCCTCAGTCAGTAAAGCAGCATGCTTTTGGAAACTGATTACATTTTACTTAAGTGTCAGATGCTTATTTTCCACATAACTTTTATTGACTTGATTTAGAACTTTGAGGGATTTCATGCTTCTGCTATAAAATCTTTGAATGCAAACATAAGGAAAAGAACTTGACATGCAAAGCCAGTCTCTGAAATTTGTACATCGGAGATGAAGCTATTAAAATTGACATCAGCATCACCAAATGCCTAACTCTTTCCTCAAAAACCCTTTCAAAAGAAAATATATGTCTGTTATGTCTCTTTTTTGACATAAATAGAAAGAATAGTTTTTCAATAAACAAGAAATTTCATATTTCCAACTGAGTTGATTCTTGTTTAAGGTAAATGCATAATTAAATTATACATATTCTTCTACATTTACTGCTATTTTGCTCAGCATTAGCTTTGAAACCCTAATTTGGAAGTTGTTTTGAGAAAAAGTTGAAAAACTTTGAGAGTCAAGCACACTGGCAAATTGCTATACCTTTGTCTACCTCTCTCCGTATTTGCTTTTCTATTTTCTTTTCATCATGTAGATGCATATGTCTTTTGGTCAGGTCTCAAACTTGGTATGTAGAAAATGAAATTCTTTGCCTTCTCATACTACATATCCCTCCCATAGACGACTTTATTTGATCACTGGCAAATACTGTCTTCTTATTGCTTAGGCCCAATGCCAAGGTGTCATTCTGGACTCCACGTTTTCTGCCATGTCACATCTAATTCATTTAATTATGATGGCTGTGCTTTCAAGTAATACAGAGGAGAACTTTAAAAACACAGGTCAGAATTTGTCATTCTTTGCTCAAAGACCTCCATTAATTTCCCATCTCATTTAGCGTAAAAACCAAATTCCTTAAATAGCTTGTAAAGTCCTCCAAAACTATCACCCATTCATTTCCTATATGACATTCTGTACAAATACTCCCTTTTTTTTCCTGTTCCAACTTGACTGACCACCTTTTATGTGTCTGCATATGCATGTGTGTATGAGTGTATGTTTGTGTCGGTGCACAGAGACACAACATGTCTCATTTTATGGTGCTTTGCTTTACTGCTCTTCATGAACATTGGTTTTTTCCAAATCAAAGGTTTGTGTCAGTCCTATATAAAGTAAGTCTATCAGTGCCATTTTTTCCCAACAGCACTTGCTCATTTTGTGTCTCTGTGTTACTTTTTGGTAATTCTCACAATATTTCAAACCTTTTTATCATTATTGGTTATGGTCTGTAATCAGTGACCTTTGGTGTTACTATGACTCACTGAAAGCTCAGATGATGGTTAGCATTTTTTTAGCAATACAGTATTTTTTTCCTGTTTTTATTTTTCTTTTTATTTGGAGGATAATTGCTTTAAGTGAAGTTGCTCAGTCGTGTCCGACTCTTTGCGACCCTTGGACTGTAGCCTACCAAGCTCCTCCATCCATGGGATTCTCCAGGCAAGAATACTGGAGTGGGCTGCCATTTCCTTCTCCAGGGGATCTTCCTGACCCAGGGATCGAACCCAGGTCTCCCACATTGCAGGCAGATGCTTTACCTCTGCGCCACCAGGGAAGCCCTTAAATAGAAGAATACAGTCTCTCAGAAAACCTCCTATAGAGACATAGAACTTCAGATCCAAGTACTAACATCAAAGATTTCAAGGGAGGAAAGGAAGCCAGGATGAAAGAAGAGGGACGAGGCAGGAGGGGGTGTGTGAAATGGGATATTACAGATATCTCCTGCCACCTACAGATGCCCAGGCATTATGGAACTTTTCCCTGGGCCTCCAGAGAAGGCAAGACTGGAACTTGGCCCTACCAGAAATCAGACCAGACCAGAACCAGAATTCGAGTTCTCTGCCAATCCTCAGCTCAGGCTGAGGGCCCTTCGACCAGATTCGTGCGTCCAGGACCAGGGTACTAGGAAAACGGGAAAGGATAGGAAGGGTTAAGGAGAGGAAAGAGAGAAGGAAGGGGAGAGAGGTCAATAAAGTCTCTTGTTCCTTACCGATCGGGGCACTCTGTCCAGTTGTCTGCGTCAGGAGGAGAGCAGGGACAAAAGGGTCCCAGTTGTGGCTGCTGGGTCTGGTCCATTGTCAGGCAAGCTGGCCCCTGAGTACCCCAAGTGGTCAGGATGTCAGTCTCAGCAAAGAAGAGTCCCCACCAGAGTCGCCATTTGTTGTAGGAAGGGGGACAAAGCCATATTAGTTTCAGCCCTACAACAAAGTGACTCAGCCAAACATATACATGTATGTCCTCCATCTTGAACCTCTACCCAATACAGTATTTTTAAATTAAGATATGTACATTGGTTTTTTTTTAAGCATAATGCTTTGCATATTTAATAGACTATAGTGTAAACATAACTATTTGCACTGAAGAAAAAAAAATTTGTGACTTGCTTTATCGTGGTGGTCTGGAACTAAACCCACACTATTTCTTAAGATGCTTGTATTTATTTTATATTTGTTCCCTTTTGTATGTATGTAGGCATGGATTTTTGTATGTATGTCATGTATGTGTATGTTCATTAAAACCAGGTCTCCTCCTTCCGCAAGACCCTCCACTTTCAGTCCTTTTTTCTAGAATGCTCTTTGCATGTATCACTGAATTCACATCTTGTTAATAGAACTTCTCAGAATACCTTTCCTGAAATACCTGTTTAAAAGTTAAAAACCTACAATATAATGCCCCTTTTCTGCTTTATTTTTCTATCACTTACTACCGTACAACATACTCTAGTTCACTGTGTTATTTAACGTTTGCCCCAGCATAGAAGAATTTGAGTTCCATGAGGATAAGGAAATTTTATCTGTTTAAATTTTTAGCTTCTAGTCCTGTAGCCCCACTGCCTAGAAAAAAGTGCCTTTCACATTCAGTTCAGTTCAGTTCAGTTGCTCAGTCATGTCCAACTCTTTGTGACCCCATGAACTGCAGCACACCAGGCCTCCCTGTCCATCACCAACTCCCGGAGTTTACTCAAACCCACATCCATCAAGTCAGTGATGCCATCCAGCCATCTCATCCTCTGTCATCCCCTTTTCCTCCTGCCCCCAATCTCTCCCAGCATCAGAGTCTTTCTCAATGAGTCAACTCTTTGCATGAGGTGGCCAAAGGACTTGAGTTTCAGCTTCAGTATCATTCCTTCCAAAGAACACCCAGGGCTGATCTCCTTTAGAATGGACTGGTTGGATCTTCTTGCAGTCCAACGGACTCTCAAGAGTCTTCTCCAACACCACAGTTCAAAAGCAACAATTCTTCAGTGCTCAGCTTTCTTCACAGTCCAACTCTCACATCCATACATGACCACTGGAAAAACCATAGCCTTGACTAGATGGAGCTTTGTTGGCAAAGTAACGTCTCTGCTTTTCAATATGCCTTTCACATATAGGCATCCAAAAAATGTGTTAAACGCAGAGCTGGATAAATGGTTTGATATTTTCACTTATCAAGTGTTAAAACATGTTTCTGTTGTTGTGTGTTTGTTAGCCCTGGAACATTTATAGGTATCTCCTTATATTGCTGTATTGATACTGATAGTGAAAGAGTGTTGCTCCTTGGTGGTTGGGGATTTCAAGTATACAGTTTGGGGATGAATTTGACTCCTTGGTTCCAAATCTCATTATTTTAATCAGACACTAAAGCTATTTGACTCCAACTATTATAGGAACTCTGGTATTTGTGCTGGTCTGAAGAGAGCAAATGTCCTTTCAACCCAGTTGTGCTTGCACTTCCACAGTCTGCACAAGAAGCTCTTCCTCAGAAATGTTCATAACTAGTTATAATAAATATGTCCTTAGCAAGACCTTTCCAGAGACGCATAGTGTCTTCCCCCTGTACCAGATGCTTATATTACCCTGTTTTATTGTCTGCATATCACTTTCACCTCTCTGAAATTAAATACTTGATTCATTTGTTTTATACATTTGTTTTCTGAATCTCTTCCTTTAAAAAAAGCTTTCTATGACTGCAGGAACATGTCTGGGATGTTTAATCCAGTATCCTAATGCATTCCAGCCCTTGTAAGATATAAATGATGCTCACTGATGTTTATTTAATGAATGGATGAATAAATCCTTTATTGTTTCCTTTACAACAGAAATTACAGGTGAAATAAAATTTTAGCAGTCCATATATCTTCTAACTTTTAGAGAATTATATTTAAATATATGAAAATGAAATGAAAGAATCTACTATATACCTATTAGAATGGCAAAAATCCAAAACATTTACTACACCAAATTCTGGTGAGGATATGAACAGCAGGAATTTTCATTCATTGCAGGTGGGAATGATCAACTTTGACATAAAATTTTGTTTTTTATCTAAAATGTATGTCTTTTCTGGCCAAGCTAAGTCAATTTAAATGTGAATTAAATTAGTGTTTGAACAACCTTGAAAAATCTTGGCCTAAGATAATTAATAAACTGATAAATTAAGAATATCCATTTCCTTTAAGTTTCCTCATACTAACTTATTTTATGTTCATAGGAGTTGCACATTTATTTTAGAAGATGACAACCATAATAAAAGTGTTGACTCATTTTCACTCTGAGTACCTGAAGCATAACATATTGTCCTGTGAACTAAAAGATGTTTATAATGATTATGAAATGCAGGTACAAACCATAACTCTAAATAGCTTAGAAACTTTTCTGCATTTTTTATTCCAGCTGATTACTTGTACATTATAAAGCTGAAAATATATGTGCGAAAAGCATCCAAAATTTAATGCTAATACACTCACTTGAACTGACAATTTGGTTTGTGCTGCTGGAAAGTTTGGGTTATACAGTGGTGAGAGCTGCTATCCATCTAAAGTCTCATAACCACTTTGACAATTATACTCAACTATCTACAAAGTAAAATAGATCTCTCCAGTGGAAAAATAAACTAGAATTAATTAGGCTACATTGAATTCCTTTTACCAAACTGGGCACATTCTTGTGATAAATGGTCAGCTCTTTTAGGAAGTGGCATCCACTTAAAACCATGATATATATCAAATTAAAAAAATAATATTGTATTTATACTTTTTGGATCATTATGTTGTCTATATTTTCATTCATAAGAGCCTACATCTAAAATGAGGTTTAAAACTAAATTAAAAATTTTTTAAACTAAGATCATGGCATCTGGCCCCATCACTTCATGGCAAATTCAGAGAGAAAAGGTGGAAGTAGTGACAGATTTCCTCTTCTTTGGCTCCAAAATCACTGTGGATGGTGACTTCAGCCATGAAATCAGAAGACATTTGCTTCATGTCAGGAAAGCTATGATAAACCTATACAGTGTTCTAAAGCACAGAGATTACTCTGCCAACAAAGGTTTATATAGTCTAGGCTGTGGTTTTTTCAGTGGTTACAAACGGTTGTTGAGAGCTGGACCGTAAAGAAGGTGGAGTGCCAAAGAATTGATACCTTCTAACTATATGGTGCTGGAGATTACTCCTCTGAATCCCTTGAAATCAAGGAGATCAAACCAGTCAATCTTAAGGGAAATCAATCCTGAATCCCCATTGGAAAGACTGATGCTGAAGCTAAAATTCCAGTATTCTGGTCACCTAATGTGAACAGCTAACTCATTGCAAAATTCGCTGATGCTGAGAATGATTGAGGACAGAAGGAGAAGAGAGCATCAGAGATGAGATGGCTGGATGGCATCACTGAGGCAGTGAACATGAACTTCGGTAAACTTCAAAAGACAGTGAGGGACCGAGAGGCCTGGCATGCTGCAGTCCATGGGGTTGCAAAGAGTCAGACATGACGAGGGCGGCTGAACAATGAACAACAATATTAAATGTTAAATACTAATGTTGCATTTATACTTTCTTTTTGATCATCATGTTGTCTATATGTTCATTCATATAAGATCCCATATCTAAAGTGAGGCTTGCTAAAAAATAATAATTGATACAGGTAACAAATGCTGTGTAGATTTAATAAAATATTTTAGTTCATTGAAAAAGTGAAAATTCACATCCATTGCTTTATAATCTTTATGTATTTTGTGTTTCATTTTCTTTAATTTGAGGTCATAGAACTTAGGAGTCCTCAGTTACCACTGAGATGCTGGAATTTTGAATGCAACTGTGTGAAACAAGAAATTCAGTATATTATTGAATCATATTATTTTTAAAGCACATTTTCATGGTAGAGAATATAGATTAAGCACATAGTTTTCAAATTGTATATAATGCGCTATTTTAAAAGATGTATTCTTTGGATCCGAGATATGTGGTACTATCACTGATGTAGGGCAAGGGAGTATGGAGAAAATGTTGGCTATTACCGTATGGTTTTTAAAGGCACAAAATAATCATGGATTTGTGTATAAGAAAAAAATTAGGATGTCCTCCCTGAATATCCAGTTAAGCTCTTGCAATACCCAATCAAGGCAGTTTGGGCTACAATTACCCAGGTGCCATTTCTTTCACAGGAAAGAAAAGACGAGGTCCATCGAGGGCCTTGGGTATGTGTCTAAGTGTCTTTAGTGCCCTAAGTGTCTTTATGAGATACTTTGAGGACTTAAGCTGTATGAACAACCAATAATGTCTTTTCTCAAAGTATATACCCAGTAATCGTACCACTGGGTCATACGGTAGTTCAAAAAGACACACGTACCCCAGTGTTCATTGCACACTATTTGCAATAGTCAGGATATGAAGCCACCTAAATGTCCATAAACAGAAGAATGGATAAAAAAGATGTGTGCATATAGACAATGGAACATTACTCAGTCATAAAAAGGAAAGCAATTGGATCATTTGCAGTGATGTGTATGAATCTAGAGTCTGTCATACAGAGTGAAGTAACTCAGAAAGATAAAAACAAAGTATATTTACACATATATATGGAATCTAGAAAAATGGTATGGATGAACCTATTTCCAGGGCAGAAAGTGTAGAGAGTGGACATGGGGACATGGGGAAACTGAGGGGGGCAAATTGAGAGAGCATAGATAGCTAGTGGGAAGCTGCTGTATAGCACAGGAACCTCAGCTTGGTCTCTTTGATGACCTAGAGGGATAGGATGAGGGAGTGGTGGGAGGAAGGCTAAAAAAGGAGGGGATATAGGTATACTTATAGCTGATTCACATTGTTGTACAGCAGAAACTAATGGAGCATTGCAAAGCAGTTACGCTCCAATTAAAAAATAAAATATTAAAAAATAATAATTTTTACCCAGAAACCTAGAATTCTTCAGGAGCAAAGAGACACAATCATCCATCTAAAAAGAGTATGAAGAGCAGTTGTTATCATCAGGACAATAGGTTAGCATAGTAGCAGAGAGGGTCTGACAGACCAGCCTATGTTACCCTGTCCCCTCCTTTAATTTCCTTCCCACTGCTACCACTAAGAGAACTTTGGCCTTGAATTGGAGAGTGTAGATGATCCAAGGAAAATAATTGTTTTTTTAAACTTTGTTCTTCTCTTCTGTTCCCAAATGGATGGTAAGGTTCTTAAGCACTTGCTGCATTTTAGCTCCATTAATAAATACCTAATACACATTTTCATACTGTTCATGGGGTTATCAAGGCAAGAATACTACAGTGGTTTGCCATTCCCTTCTCCAGTGGACCACATTCTGTCACACCTCTCCAACATAACCTACCCATCTTGAGTGGCCCCACATGGCATGGCTTAGTTTCATTGAGTTAGACAAGACTGTGGTCCATGTGATCAGATGACTAGTTTTCTGTGAGTATGGTTTCAGTGTGTCTGCTGTCTGATGCCCTCTCACAACACCTATTGTCTTACTTGGGTTTCTATACCTTGGACATGTGGTATCTCTTCAAGGCTGCTCCAGCAAAGCACAGATGCTACTCCTTACCTTGGAGGAGGGGTATCTCCTTACCTGCAATATGAAGTCAAGTGGGCCTTAGAAAGCATCACTATGAACAAAACTAGTGGAGGTGATGGAATTCCAGTTGAGCTATTTCAAATCCTGAAAGATGATGCTGTGGAAGTGCTGCACTCAATATGCCAGCAAATTTAGAAAATTCACCAGTGGCCACAGGACAGGAAAATGTAAGCTTTAACTCCAATCCCAAAGAAACACAATGCCAAAGAATGCTCAAACTACTGCACAACTGCATTCATCTCATATGCTAGTAAAGTAATGCTCAAAATTCTCCAAGCCAGGCTTCAGCAGTATGTGAACCGTGAACTTCCAGATGTTCAAGCTGGTTTTAGAAAAGGCAGAGGAACTAGAGATCAAATTACCAACATCCGCTGGATCATGGACAAAGGAAAAGAGTTCCAAAAAAACATCTATTTCTGCTTTATTGACTATGCCAAAGCCTTTGACTGTGTGGATCACAATCAACTGTGGAAAATTCTGAGAGATATGGGAATACCAGACCACCTGACCTGCCCCTTGAGAAATCTGTATGCAGGTCAGGAAGCACCAGTTAGAACTGGATCTGGAACAACAGACTGGTTCCAAATAGGAAAAGGAGTACATCAAGGCTGTATATTGTCACTCTGCTTATTTAACTTATATACAGAGTCAGTTCAGTTCAGTTCAGTCGCTCAGTCATGTCCGACTCTTTGCGACCCCATGAATCGCAGCACGCCAGGCCTCCCTGTCCATCATCATCTCCTGGAGTTCATTCAGACTCACGTCCATCGAGTCCATGATGCCATCCAGCCGTCTCATCCTTGGTCGTCCCCTTCTCCTCCTGCCCCCAATCCCTCCCAGGGTAAGGTCTTTTCCAGTGAGTCCATTCTTCACAAGAGGTGGCCAAAGTACTGGAGCTTCAGCTTTATCATCATTCCTTCCAAAGAATTCCCAGGGTTGATCTCCTTCAGAATGGACTGGTTGGATCTCCTTGCAGTCCAAGGGACTCTCAAGAGTCTTCTCCAACACCACAGTTCAAAAGCATCAATTCTTCAGTGCTCAGCCTTCTTCACAGTCCAACTCTCACATCCATACATGACCACAGGAAAAACCATAGCCTTGACTAGACGGACCTTAGTTGGCAAAGTAATGTCTCTGCTTTTGAATATACTGTCTAGGTTGGTCATAACTTTTCTTCCAAAGAGTAAGTGTCTTTACAGTACATCATGAGAAATGCTGGGCTGGAATAAGCACAAGATGGAATCAAGATTTCTGGGAGAACTATCAATAACCTCAGATATGCAGATGACACCACCCTTATGGCAGAAAGTGAAGAGGAACTAAAAAGCCTCCTGATGAAAGTGAAAGAGAAGAGTGAAAAAGCTGGCTTAAAGCTCAACATTCAGAAAACGAAGATCATGACATTTGGTCCCATCACTTCATGGGAAATAGATGGGGAAACAGTGTCACACTTTATTTTCTTGGGGCTCCGAAATCACTGCAGATGGTGATTACAGCCATGATATTGAAAGACACTTACTCCTTGGAAGGAAAGTTATGACCAACCTAGATAGCATATTCAAAAGCAGAGACATTACTTTGCCAACAGAAGTTCATCTAGTCAAGGCTATAGTTTTTCCAGTGATCATGTATGGATGTGAGAGTTGGACTGTGAAGAAGGCTGAGCGCTGAAGAATTGATGCTTTTGAACTGTGATGTTGCAGAAGACTCTTGAGAGTCCCTTGGATTGCAAGGAGATCCAACCAGTCCATTCTAAAGGAAATCAGTCCTGGGTGTTCATTGGAAGGACTGATGCTAAAGCTGAAACTCCAATACTTTGGCCACCTGATGTGAAGAGTTGACTCACTGGAAAAGACTCTGATGCTGGGGGGATTGGGGGCAGGAGGAGAAGGGGATGACAGAGGATGAGATGGCTGGATGGCATTGTGGACTCAATGGACATGAGTTTGAGTGAACTCCCGGAGTTGGTGATGGACAGGGAGGCCTGGCATGCTTCGATTCATGGGGTCACAAAGAGATGGACACAACTGAGTGACTGAACTGAACTGAATACACATGTATCATTAAATACACAAGATAACCATATGAAGTAGAGTACTATTATTGTCCTCCCTTTCCTAATAGGAACTGCTGTATAATGGACTTTATGAATTTTCCATACATCTTAGAGTGTTTGAGTGGTGGGATAGGACTGCATGGTTCTACGGCTAATGCTCATGACCTTGTTCTGTGCAGAGATTGTGGATCTGTGACCCACATTGCACCCATTATAGTGGTCTGTACACAGTAATAGCTCAGTTCACCCTTGTTGCTCTAATTAAAAGTAATATATTATCATTCACTCATCAAGTAGGTGTTCAACCATAGAAAGGTCCAGATTTTTTTTTTAATATTTATGTTTTTGGGTCTGTTGGAGCTTAGCTTATTTAACATATATGCAGAGTACATCATAAGAAATGCTGGAGTGGATGAAGCACATGCTGGAATCAAGATGGCTGGGAGAAATATCAATAACCTCAGATGCAGATGACACCACCTTTATGGCAGAAAGTGAAGAGGAACTAAAGAACCTCTTGATGAAAGTGAAAGAGGAGAGTGAAAAAGTTGGCTTAAAGCTCAACATTCAGAAAATGAAGATCATGGCATCTGGTCCCATCACTTCATGGCAAATAGATGGAAAAACAATGGAAACAGTGTCAGACTTTATTTTGGGGGGCTTCAAAATCACTGCAGATGGTGACTTCAGCCATGAAATTAAAAAGATACTCCTTGGAAGAAAAGTTATGGCCAACCTAAGACAGCATATTAAAAAGCAGAAACATTACTTTGCCAACAAAGGTCCATTTAGTCAAGGTTATGGTTTTTCCACTAGTCATGTATGGATGTAAGATTGGACTGTAAAGAATGCTGAACACCAAAGAGTTGATGCTTTTGAACTGTGGAGTTTGAGAAGACTCCTGAGAATCCCTTGGACTGCAAGGAGATCCAACCAGTCCAATCCTAAAGGAAAGTAGTCCTGAACAGTTATTGGAAGGACTGATGTTGAAGCCGAGACTCCAATACTTTGGCCACCTGATGTGAGGAACTGACTCATTTGAAAAGACCCTGATGCTGGGAAAGACTGAAAATGGGAGGAGAAGGGGATGACAAAGGATGAGATGGTTGGATGGGATCACTGACTCAATGGACATGAGTTTGAGTAAACTCTGGGAGTTGGTAATGGACAGGGAAGCCTGGCATGCTGCAGTCCATAGGGTCGCAAAAAGTTGGACATGATTGAACAACTGAACTGAACTGTAGCTTAGTTGTGGCACATATTATCTTTATGTGTGTGGTGAAGAGACTCTCTAGTTGTGGCTCATTGGCTTAGCTGTTTTGTAGCATGTGCGATCTTAGTTCCCTGACCAGGGATTGAACATGAATCCCCTGCTTTGCAAGGCAGATTCTTAACCACTAACTACCAGGGAAGTCTCCACAGATTATTATTTTATTTTTAGCAGCATAGTTTGAGCCATGTGTATATGTAGAGCAATTTGAGAATAACATTAGTCTAGAGGTGGAGAGGTAGGAAACACATGAAGGAAATAGCTGTTATGAGAGTTTTCTCATACTGTTCAACATGGTCACATGGGGAGATACATACCTGTGCCTGGGGTGTGGGGTGGAGTCAGGTATGTTCCCTAGAAAAGGCAATGATGAAATGGATCTTGAAGAGTAAATGAAGAGTAAGAGGATTTGATGGGGTGGATGGGCTAAGTAGCAGCATGCTTGGTAGAGGAAATTGCAGGTGGAAAGGTGTGTTAGAGAATAGCACATTTGGATAAACTGAGTAATTGCCCTGGTGATTTTAACCATCTATTAAACTCCTCACCTGATATAGATGTACTTAGATTCCTGGAATTTCTGAAAAGGGGAAAAAGATTTATGATGCAATAATCACCTGGATATAAGGAAAGGAAACGTCAGAGAGATGCTTTAAAAGCCTCAGGAAACTGCCCCAGATCTGGTGACAGACGGTTCTGAATATGTAGGAGGCCTGACATTTTCCCTCTTCGTTCTGGGTTGGTGAATTAAAACTGTGTTTTTTGAGATAAGATTGTCTCAAAGGTGGGGTCATGGGGCCCTTTGATGAGTCAACATGGAATGTGTCTTAATTTCAGGGAACCACATGGAAAGTTATTGGAAAGGTATTATATTTTAAAATAATTGCCCCAAAGTGCTCAATTACATGTTTCTGACTAAAAACATCTGTTAGTTGGAAAAAAAAGATCAAGTTCCCAGTCTCTCCAATGTACCCTTAAGTGATGAATAAACAGATTAAAGCATTTTATAAAATATATCTTACATTTGAGGCAACATTTTGCTGAACAGGATTAGTCCAACAAGATGGAAATAAAGAAATGAGCTTTCTGATTTTTACTATTTTTACACCATTTTTTATAGTTCTATGGGTGTTTAGTAGAAAGAGCCTTGGAGTAAGAGATTGGATGCATGAATGAATTGCTTAATATCTCCTGTCTTCTCAATTATAAGACAAGAATAATAAAAATAGCTCTCTCACATGGGTTTGAGGGGAGTAAATTAATTAATATATGAAAGCATCTGTCTAAAAGTCTCAGATATAGTGGTTTAAAACATGCTCATTTTCTTCCTTCTATCTGTTATTGATCTGTTTTCAAAGTAGGTATTACATAACTCCCACCATAAATGTAAATTACTTAGCCATGCCTGGTAAGCACTCAGTCTATACAGGATGTCTCATGAAATCAACTGTAGATTCTCTCTCTCTCTCTCTCTCTCTCTCTCTTTTTCTTTTGTCAGTAAGGCTCAAATTTTTAGAAGGAAATATCTGCCTAATTTGGAGAAGGCAATGGCAACCCACTCCCATACTCTTGCCTGGAAAATCCCATGGACGGAGAAGCCTGGTAGGCTGCGTCCATGGGGTCGCTCATGTCGGACAAGACTGAATGACTTCACTTTCACTTTTCACTTTAACACATTGGAGAAGGAAATGGCAACCCACTCCAGTGTTCTTGCCTGGAGAATCCCAGGAACGGGGGAGCCTGGTGGGCTGCTGTCTATGGGGTCGCACAGAGTCGGACACGACTGAAGCGACTTAGCAGCAGCAGCAGCAGCATTTGCCTAATTGGCCTCTGAAAAATTCTGGTGCTGGTGTTTTGATTATGCCCATATTATTAATAGCAGGGGGAAGGTTTATGACAGAAACAAACTTCAAAGGCAGCAGGCATCATATAAGCCCATCTAGTGTTAATCAGTAGAAGAGAATTCACAGGTGACGTCTAAGAGGAAGAGAAAGAAATAGGATAGATCCCAGGGGAGATGTAAGTGTTCTGGCTACTTTGAAAACTAACACATCCCCTAATGACTTGGTTCAGACATCAGTCTTTTAGCCAGATATGTTGTTATTTTATTTTTGAATGGGTAACAAATATATCATCATGGATCAAAATTCACAAAACACAAAATGTTACATAGGAAAAAATTGCATCCTATCTCTACTCCAGATAACCAGTTTCCCTACCTGGAGGCAGTCCACATTATTGTTTTCTTAAGTATCTTTCAGAGAAATACATCTACAAGCACACATACTTTTCCTTCTCTTTTTTAATTAAACAAATGGAAGTATACTAGCCACATTTTTCAGCCCTTTGACTTCTTTATTGAAAAACACAATTTGGATCAATTTTTACTGATACAGAAATTACTCTGATATGTGCAACTGAGAAAGTGCATAGACCCTAGAATCTGTGTATGACACCACATAAGCATCACTTACTTCCTATTTCAGTGCTATGATATACCTGAATCTTTCCAGGGCTTCCCTGGTGCTGCAGAGGCTAAAGCGTCTGCCTGCAATGTGGGAGACCTGGGTTCAATCCCTGGGTTGGGAAGATCCCCTGGAGAAGGAAATGGCAACCCACTCCAGTATTCTTGCTGGAGAATCCCTTGGACAGAGGAGCTTGGTGGGCTACAGTCCACAGGTTGCAAAGAGTTGGACACGACTGAGCGGCTTCACTTTCACTTTCAAATACACATTTATCAATTAGGTGATTTATTTGTTGCTTTAATCTATTCCAGAGAGAACTTTAAAAGCAGAGTACAAGTCATCTTAGGGCCATCAGCTTGGTTGCAAAATACCCTCTTAAACTTTTTTTTTTTTTTGGAGCCACTAACACTTTTCACTTTCATACACTGGAGAAGGAAATGGCAACCCACTCCAGTGTTCTTGCCTGGATGGTGGAGCCTGGTGGGCTGCTGTCTCTGGTGTCACACAGAGTCGGACACGACTGAAGCGACTTAGCAGCAACAGCAGCAGCAGCAACACCTCTGTATGTAATTTATCTGAAAATAATTCCTGATATATGAATATTTTGTGTTCATGTATTTATAGAAGGGCTTTTGTGTACAGTTCTCTATTCAAACAGTGAGTCTCTAGGGACAAGAAAACTTTCCTTTACAGACACAAGATACTTCCAGATGCTGATTCTTTCTACCATTCACAGGGCATAAAGAAACCAGGCCCTATTGGTTTGCATTTTTATGAAGGAGGAAATTCCAGGTGGAATCACCGCCATGAAATGTTGTCATAGAGTTTGAGTTCTGCAGCTGTCGCAGCAAGCAAATCTTGGAAGGAGTGATTCAGAGATTTTATTACATGTTTAGGGAGCCATTGTTTTCAAGTGGAATGATGAATACAGGCAGATTTCAAAAATATGTGGGGAAAAATTATACCTAATTGGTCACTTGCATATGCATATGGTATGTCAACCCTGAAATTCAGTCTAGACAGCATTCCTGGAATATCTACTGTGTACCAGAGTTTGTGCTAGGTCATGGTGCTGCAGAAACCTAAAAATGCATGTTTGACTATGTAATATAGGAAGATGTGATAATCTAGCCTAAGTCTACACCAAGCTGAGCAAGGTCAACTTCTCTAAAAGTCAGCCAGAAGACAGGCATAAATGTAATCATTATGAAGCCGACTCTTAAGAGATGAAAGGAAGCTCTCAGAGAGTTAAATTCAGAATAGGGTAAATCAGACAAAAACTTATTAGTCTACATTAAATATAACAAGCTGAGTTCAGGGATCTGTGGGAGGTCATAGGGCTAGAACTTAACTCATCTTGAAGAAGAAAGTGGAATTCCTGGGGAAGGTGATATTTGAACAATGACTTTAATAAAAAGTAGGTGTTTTAGCACAAAAGTAAATAAAGTGCCTTCTGGAGAACAAATACAAAAAGCTAGATTTCAGAGGCATGATAGAGTGTTGGGTTCTTGGATAATTTCAAGTAATTTTAATGAGATTCAGAGTGAGCAAGGATCTGGGAAAACAGTAGAAATTGGAATGACTAGGTTACCAGGGATCTTGTACAAAGCACAGAGAATGGGGGCACAAAAAGTTGACTTGAACACTACAGGGTGAAAGCTACAGTAATTCACCTTCCAACAGTTGAAATGAAAGACAAAAGTCAGTTATTGACTTTAAATAACAACAATTAATAACCATAGTTGTTGGAAGGTAGTTAGCTCGAGAAAGCCTGAAATCAGGGAGTCATATGTCATGCAACGCCAGCTGTTGCTTTCCCCGCACCCCCCCCCCTTTTTTTTTAATTAAAACAAAGCAAAACAGTTAATCTATTCCCCCATTTTCACCCCTCACAGCCTCTGGCAACTACCAATCCGAGATCTCTGTATTTATGACTTTTTTTTTTTAATCTCTCTCTCTCTCTGTTTATATTTCACACAAGAGAGAGATCATATGGTATTAATCTTTCTCTGTCTGACTTATTTCACCTACCATTAAGCCCCCTACACCTATCCATGTTTTTCCAAATGGCACATACATATGTATTTATAAACACACACACTTGCTATTTGTTTATCCATTCATCCTTTGATGGACACTTAGTTTGCTTCTATGTCTTGGTAATGGTAAATAATTCTGCAATGAACTCATGGGAACATATATTATTTTTATGAAGTGTTTTATTTTCATTTTCTTTGAATAAATGCCCAAAAGTATAATTGTGAGGTCATATTATAGTTTGATTTTTAATGCTTTAAGGAATTTTCATACCTCCTTCCATAGTGCTGTATCAGTTTATAATCCCACCAACAGTGCACAGAGTTTCCCTTTCCTCCACATCCTCTCCAACACTTGATATTTCTAGTCTTTTTTCTAATAGCTATTATAACAGTTGTGAGGTGATTATCTTATTATGGTTTTGATTTGCATTTCCCTATGGTTAATGGTGTAGAACATCTTTTTATGTGTCTGTTGGCCATCTATATGTCTTCTTTGGAAAAATGACTATTCAGATCTTCTGTCCATTTTTATAATGGGATTTTTGTTTTGCTTTTCTTTGGGAGTTGTATGAATTTTTTATATACTTTAAATATTAGCTCCTTATCAGATATATGATTTGAAATTTTTTCTCCCATTTAGTACGTTGCTGTTTTATTTTGTTGAAGGTTTTCTTTGTCGTACAGAAGTGTTTTTTTGTTTTTGTTTAGTTTGATTCAGTTCCACATACTTATTTTTTGTTGTTGCTTTTGCTTTTGCTGTCAGATAAAAATTATTATCACCAAGTCCTCATGTCAAGGAGCTTACTACCTATGTTTTCTTCTACAAATTTTATGTTCTCAGGTCTTATATTCAAGTCTTTGATTCATTTTGAGTTAATTTATGTATATGGTAATAAAGGTTCAGTTTCATCCTTTCTCACGTAACTGTCCAATTTTCCCAATGCCGTTTATTGAAAAGATTGTCCTCTCCCCATTGTATATTCTTAGCTCCTTTGTTGTGAATGTTGGCCATTTATGTGTGGGTGTGTATCTAGTCTCTCTGTTCTGTTCCACTGATCTATGTGTCTGGTTTTGTGTCAATACCACACTGTTTTAATTACTATGAAAGTGAAAGTGAAGTCCTTCAGTCGTGTCCAACTCTTTGCCACCCTGTGGACTGTAGCCCACTAGGCTCCTCTGTCCATGGGATTCTCCAGCAAGTATACTGGAGTGGGTTGCCATTTCCTTCTCCAGGGGATCTTCCCGACCCAGGGATCGAATCCAGGTCTCCCGCATTGCAGACAGATGCTTATACCTCTTTAACCACTTTAATTACTATAGCTCTGTATTATTGTTTGAAATCAGGGACTATGATGCCTCTCCAGCTTTGTTGTTCTTTGCCAAGACTGCTTTGTCTATTTGAAGTCTTTCATGGTTCTGCACAAATATTAGAATTGCTTGCTTTATTTTTGTGAAGAATGCCACTGGAAATTTTTTTACTGTAAATGTATTTATCTTAATTGGAGGCTAATTACTTTACAATATTGTATTGGTTTTGCCATACATCAACATGTATCCACCACAGGTATACACATGTTCCCTATCCTGAACCCCTCTCCCTCCTTTCTCCCTGTACCATCCTTCTGGGTCGTCCCAGTGCACCAGCCCCAAGCATCCAGTATCATGCATTGAACCTGGACTGGCAACTCATTTCATATATGATTGCATTGAATCTACAGATGGTTTAAAACAATATTTTAAAAATATTGTTTCTAATTCACAAGCATGGACTATCTTTCCAGTTATTTGTATAGTCTTTTGCCTGTTTCTTTCATTAATGTCTTGTAGGCTTTAGTATTCTTCTTTATCCTCTTTGTTTTTCTTCTGTTACTGACATGCTGAGGTTTCACAGTGTGTCCTACGGTGGTCAGGCCTTCCGATAGCATGCAACATGACAGCGGACAAGCCAGGAATGAACACAACCAGATCTAGAACGAATGTGTCAAGACAGCTTTTCTCAGCAATAGTAGAAAAGCCCCAGAGGAAAACCTGCCTTGGTCCCAGGCTTGCCTTCTCCTAAGCCTTCTGGGCTGAGATCTGATACGCAGTGACTAGTCCGTTCTAGGTTATGTATCAGGAGACCATGTCAGCTAGCAGAAAGATGTAAAAAGGAATTTAAGGCAAAGATTTTAGTCTACAGTGAGATACCTACTAAAAGTCTTGTGTAACTGCAACCACGGCAGCGTTTTTCTTCCAGTAAATTCTGGAAACTATCACAGTATATCTGTATCTATAATATAAGATGATGAGACTATTAAATAGAATAGCAACCAATCTCTGATATTAACACATTTGAATGCAGCTCTTCTAGCTCTGAAGCCAGCCTCTTCTGTCTCCCTTGTTTCCTAGCTCTTTGAATGACACTATTTATCTCCTAGATTCTGAAGCCATGAAGTTATTTATTTATTTTTCTTTCTTTTCTTCTTCAGTCTCCATAGTGGATCAGTAGTTAATTCCTATTGAATAAACTTCGAAATATTTTCTGGCTTATGAAATTCTGACACATGTTACAAGATGAGTAGTTCTTGAACATGCTATGCTAAATGAAATAAACCAGACACGAGATAAAAACTGTATGATTCCTGTAATGTGAGGTTCCTAGAGTAGTCATACAGACAGAAAGTAGAATGATGGTTGCCAAGAGTAGAGGGAAGCAAGAATAGGGAGTTATGATTTAATGGATACAGAGTTTCAGTTTGGGAAGATGAAAATTTTCTGGAGATAACAGGTGGTAATTGTACAGGCCACCCAGGTGGCACTAGTAGTAAAGAACCTGCCTGCCAATGCAGGAGATGAGAGAGATGCGGGCTCGGTTCCTGGGTTGGGAAGATGCCCTGGAAGAGGGCATGGCAATCTACTTCAGTATTCTTGCCTGGCAAATTCCATGGATAGAGGAGCCTGGTAGGCTACAGTCCATAGCGTCACAAAGAGTCAGACATGACTGAAGCAACTTAGCACAATGGTTGTATAACAATCTGAATTTCTTAATGCCACTGAACTATATACCCAAACATGGTTAAAATGGTTGATTTTATATTATGGATATTTTACCATATCAAAAAAAATTATCTCTGGTTCTATCTCCCTATTTCTCTCCACTGAACTTTTCTTGTGCTGGTGAACATCGTCTCTCACTGGTACAATTAAAATGGGCTACTAACTGGATACTCTACCTCCATCTTCCCCACCTATTGCCCACCTGAAATGTTACATACCAGTAATTCTCCAAAAATAATGTGATTTTGCCATTCCCTTATGCAAATTATGCAGGGCCCTCAAGTAACTCTAACATGGCCCTTGTACGGTTCACAAGGTGCTTTACAATCTCCCCTGACCCCTGAAGACTGATACATTGAAATCTTTTGAAAGTGAAATCTAATTTCCTGGCTATGCTCCCTAATGTGGTTTTGCCCCTAGGCTGTTATACTGCTATTCCCTCTTCTGAGATCACATCTTCCAAATATATGTCCCTACTTTGAGAATAGGAGCTGTATCTCACTGATTTTTCAGTTATGTTCCCATCCCATGGCACAGTGGGCTGGGCCCTAGCAGTAGAATACATACATATACATAGATACACGCACAGATACATATTTGAAGAATGTTTTAGATTTATTTTTAAAATAGGTATGAGAATGGGTAAATGCACTTAAAAAAATATTTGTTATGACCAAAAAAATGAGTATTTAGTCATATCTTAAGGACTTTGAAAGAAATAAGACATTTGGAGTTTCCTTTAGTTCTCAGGATAGAGCTGAAATCTTTTGTTATTAATAGAATTGCTCCTGCTATTCAACAAACGTTTACTCTGTGCCCCCAGAATAATAACTGCACCAAAGGAGTAATTTCTTCTGCCTATGTACTTCTGCATCTTTATTGTTTAGATAAGCACCAGGCATATCTTCTCAATGTGTTCAGTAACTTTTCTGGATAATGTGTGCACTGCAGAAAAGAGCAAGTGCAAGGTATTATGGGAGAACACAAAGATGACTCTTAGTTTCTGTCCTCAGTGTGTGTTTGATCTAAAGGAAGAGCTTACAGTAGATATGATATTTTCTATTTTAGATATGCTTTGTATATAACTGTATAGGGTAAAAAGGAACAATTATGCTTAAAAATTTTTTATCCAGAGTTCCAACAAAAACATTTTATAGATTCCCATTTGTCACTTCAGAAATGAATCACATCAAATATATATTGAGATAAAGATACACGATGGATAAATAAGTGGAGAACATTGGGCAAAATTGTGTTCTTTTCCAAAAAATAGTGACCATCACAGACCCAGAGGAAATTGAACAGGGCTATCTTAATTTTTTTTTTTAATAAAAGACTGAAACCTGAATAAGGCACAAATTGCTTACAAATAACTCCAAAGTAAAATGTAGGCTTGGCAGCCGGATTCTGCCCATTGCTTCAAGTGCTATCACAGTTCACTCTTCCCCATGGCTGGTATGCATGTTTCAGCTCATTTCTTACCATTATAAATAATTCATTAGACGCTATATGTAATTCACAATCTTCCCTGAAGATTGGAAGTCACAGGCATGCCCATGCCTCATGGTTCCAGCTATTTGTGAGTGCTGCTTTTAAGTGCCAGGGATATGGTTCAGTAAATTATTAGCAGTATATTAATTAGCTGTTTTTCATTAGGCAGTACTGCAAGAAAGATCAGCAACAAAATGTTAACTGGTAGATGATCTGATTTGTTGCGTATCTTACAAAACCAAACAAAATTTGGTACAAGTTCATAATCTCTGTTGCATTAATTAATTCTGGTATTCACTAATGAACTCTAATATTAATAAATTAACTTATGCATAACAAATATTGGATCATGAAATGATATTTCTATGTTTAACTTTTTGCCTTGTCCCTAGAATTTAAAATTAGAATAAACATTAGCCCAATCTGCTCATTAAGAATGACATAGCTGAAGCCCAGAGATGAGATGAAATGTAACTTACCCAAGATTACATTTCTAAATATTTGGGAGAAAAAAACAAAGACAAGATCCTTGAATTCATATTCCCTGGCATGACTGACTTCTTTCCCTCCCTTCTGCCTTTTCTTTACTTCCGTTCCTTCCTTTTCTTGTTGTGATTTGATAATTTGCTTTCAAACAGAATAGAGGAATGCAAATGTTCAAATTTGTGAAAATCCAGATTTTTTTTCCTCAAAATACATTTCCTAAGACCAAGTGCATCACAATTGCCTAAGGTGCATATCAAGGTAAAGATAATTACTCCCATAAAAGACTTATAGTACCAGAATTCTTATGGTGTCACCCCAAAATAACATGATTATTAAGTTTACTAAGTTTCCAAGGTGATATTTAGTCAATGTTGAGACCCACAACTCTAAACTTGTAATCCAATAAAAAAATTCTTTTAAAAAGATGGAAAAAAAAAAGAGTATCATCACATTTTTTATATCATCTTCTAGGTCATATGAGCACTCTTGGCTCAATGGAAGCTGAGACTTAACTCTGTTTTGTTCACTGGTGTATTCTAAACACTTAAGTCTGGTATTACAAAACAAAGCACAAGATTAATAAAAAATGCTTGTAAACATGAATGATTGTCTGCCTAAACAAATAAGTGAAAAAGGAATGCTAAAGTAACCAGTGCTAAGGTTGAGTTTTCCAAAGGTTTAAAAAAATGGATATGGTTATTGTACATATTGAAATGAACACATTTCAGATATTTTATTCAACTCACTAATTAATGAAGTGACTAGTAAAATAGTAAAGAAGGCTCTCACAGAATTTAAGGAAAAAGTTTATCTACAAGTTCAGCAAAAATATTTAAGAAAAATAAAAATATGTTAGAATAAATTAACACAAATAAGTTAAATGCAAAGCTACTTCTGGTCCTTTGGGGAAAAACATTATTATATTTGGGTTGTTTTTTCTTCTACATGGATGTCTATAAATTAACATGTAACTTTATATTATCTGAACTCTAATCAAGTAACAAGCAGATAAGTCAAATAAAATATGTTTTTCTAGGAAATTGAACAATCCTTGTACACGCCTGTTAAAACATACCTACCATGACCCTGAAAGAACATGTATTCAACCTACTATTTTATCTCCAAGTGTTCAATAATCTTTTCTCACATCACATTTGGCCATATGCAAAGCAGCATAATAGTTAAATAACCTATAAGTTATGGAGGACATGGACTAGTGGAAGTGGATAGAATATTATTCTAATCCTCTTGGGGTTGTTTCAACAATGTAAAGGGAGAAAGAGAGATAAAATTGGCTTTATTATCTGGGAAAACATTCCCAGGCCTATGTTAAAACATAATTCCACTAGTTACTCAGGAAATAAAAATCCATGTAAGTGGCAATACGGCCCTTGAGTCAACACAACAAACAAATCCTAGCCTCATGTGTTCTGGCTGTGTCCAGTGATTAGTCATTTTATATATGTCACTTTACTCCTCAGGGGAATAGTGGAAATGATGGTATGTACCTGGCATATTTTAGTTGTGAAGAATAAACGCGACAAGGCATATGAAAGACCTAATTCAAAGTAAACTCACTATCAGTTTTGGCTTGCATTAGCATCATTCTGAAAGTAATTGAAACTGCAGAAGGAGAGGCAAGGTAGGTGAACATTTACAGAATCTCAGTATTATAACCAGCACAGTCAAGAAAGCTGTTTCTCTAACCAGAGAGTAGAGAAAAATGACCAGGTTCATAACACATCGTGAGGAAGCAGCAGGCCAAGTAGTGAACAGCTAGTGCAGGGATCACTGTGCAAAGCGACCGTAAATGACCACCTGGAAGAAGGTTCCCAGTTGTGGACAGGAGTCTCTAGGCTTAGGCTGAAGTGATTCTTATAGTGATAAACCATACAAAACTGTGAATCAGGCATAGGACATGAGGTCATCTCAAAAAAAAAAAAAAAAAAGTGACCTACTAGCAGAAGGAAAAGCTTACATGTGGAAAGAGATTTCTGAATCTCCAGTCAGACATCAGCTAGAACCAAGCTACAAAAGCGTCCATTGCTTGGTATGGCTTTCCCCTTCCCCCTGATTATTGCTTCGTAGGCTTCTTTTTCTACTTTATTTTGTACCTACTATTTCTTTTCCAAGGTGATGCCCCAGGAAACATCTACTGTAAATAATAATTATATTTTGATATTTATGATCTGTTTTCACAGTGATCAGCATCAGAATGAAGAATGCTGAGCTGCCATTGTCAAACCCCATTAGCACTGAATATTAGCTATTGCCTTTTCCTAGACTGTAAGATAGACCAAAAGCTATCTCTCTCGTTACTGCATTAATCCCAGAGTACACCATAGCACTCTATATGTTAGAACCATAGCATCTATAGGTTGTACTGATATATTGACAAGTAAATCTTGACATCGACACTATGATGAACACTACTTAGGCACACCCAAGATTCTCCTGGTCTCACCTCTTTCTCACGGCAGCTGTTGTTAAAGTGAGTAGTGTCGGGGTCTCCAATCAAGTTCATGTAGGTGTCTTAACATCTATGTTGTTGCTGCGCTGTGTAATGTCGCAGGACCCTCTTTGGTACTCATATGTGTGCTAATAGACACAATAGCATTGTGTAAAACTTCCATCAAAGGGGAAAAGGAGCTTCTATACCCCACCCATCAAGAGAAAAGATGGTCTTGAAATGAGTTTTGCTCCCCAGGAAGTTTATTGGATTGTCTTTCCCTTCTTCTGGGTACATTTCCTCCTGGCCTGTGAAACCACACTTCCCACCAGAGTGCTCTGAGAGAAGTCTCTATCTCAGGTTCTGTTGCTAAAGAAGCCTGACTAATTGTGAGGCATTGCTGCCCTAAGCATGGATTAAGATAATTTTTCCTTGGTGGAAATTCCAATCCATATTGTTATAGATTTCTTTTGTAATAGATAAGTCTCCCTACCTTCAGAACAGCATAACTCTTAGGTGAATCTAGGAAAGAGAGCTACAGATAAACTAGGAAAAGGTACTTTCTCAGTTACCTGGAGAAAAAACAGGCAAGTTATTCTTACAAGTTCAGAGACCAGGAGAAAAAAGAATAAGAGGAGGAAAGAAATTAACATTTTAAAAATATATAGTTTTATTCTGTATAAATATTGTTTGTTTCACATTCAGCCCTCACAACTATATTTCAGTGAAGACTCTAAAGTCTGCACATTGTAGATGAATAATCTGAGATTTCATATGGTAACTTCTTTACAGACATACAGCTGCAAAAAGGCAGAGTAGCAAATATGAGCATGGGTTAAAGGCCACAAAGAGAGAGAGAGAGAAGGACGGATGGAAGAAAAAAAGGAAGAGATGGAGAAACTCTAATGAGTTTAGAAGGGAAGAGTAATTTATAAAAATAAGTGGATGGAAACTAAAATATAATCTCTCTTGAAATAAACTCCTTACAGGATTTTGGTTTTGTTCAAGTCGCTTAGCTATTTCAGCTGCAGTATTTTAAAATGGGAATGACAAGTTTAATAGCACAGACTTCCAGCATTTGTTTTACTGAGTAATATTACAAGACTGCTCATTTAAAATCTGTTCCTATTGTTGAAACATAAAAGCTGACTAGTGCCTGATTCTGAAGGATATGCATTTGTAAAAGTATAAAATATTTGATCAACTGCATCCGTCTCAGATGAGTGCTGGGGTATCACTCAGGATAGTGCAAGTCTTCAGTTGCCCTATCTGCTCATAACATTGGCAAAGGTCATAGTGTGCTTAAATTCACATTTGGGTAGCTCTTTGATCTGCATCCTTAAATATCATTATTACCAATATCTTTTATAATGATTAAATAGCTTGAACTATATAAACAGCTAGTTTTAAACAGGATCAAATTCTTGAGCATCTTAAAACTAACTCCCAGATTATGAAAATTCAGATTAAAAAAAAATGTTTAAATGTATTTATTTCAATTTGTTTATTTGACTGTGCCAGGTCTTTAGTTGCAGCACATGGAATATTTACTTGTGGCATGCAAACTGTTAGTTGCAGTATGTAATGCAAACTCTTATTTGTAGCTTGTGGACTCTAGTTCCCTGACCAGGAATCACAGCCAGGCCCCTTGCATTGGGAGCATGGAGTCTTAGCCACTGGACCATTAGGAAAGTACCAAAACTGTTAGAATTTAATAGCACATGAAATTAATACATTATCTCATTCAATATCTCAAGGAGTTTGTGGAATGGGTACCTTTAATCAGTGTTTGGCTCTGTACTGGGGACAATGTTTCGCACCCTACCCTCTCCCCAGGGGATATTTGGCAATGCCTGGAGATGATTTTGGTTATCAGAACTTCTAACACTAAAGAGAACACCTTCTACCTCCCCTCACTTTATAAAGACTTTCCTGGCTCCAAATTCCAATAGTGTCAAAGTCAAGAAATCCTGCATTAGTCCATCTTTAAAGATAAGTAAATCAAATACTAGAGAACCGAAGTTAATCCTGAAGGTCACATAACTGGTCGTTGTGTTCTCTCACAGTCTAGTTAAGCCTGGAAGCCAAATATCTCCTCCTATTCATATGCTACTTTTATAGTATAGGGATTGTAATCCCATTTTAAATTGATGCTTGTGTATCCAGTCATATCATAAAATTTTTGTATTAAAAGGAAAATTTCTTCTTTGATTTACAAAAGCAAGAAGGACATATTAAGGGGGTTTGAGAAGGATGTGCTCTGCCATAATCTTAGCATATGTTGTTTTTCACTCATGGAACTGTTCCAGCATTGCCAGGTGAGAGTGAGGCAAAGAAAGAAAGTTTAGTTACCAAAATAAAACTGAGTTACACGAGAGGAGAAAGAGGGAATAGGAGATTTGTCCAGGGAGGTAGAGAGATGATTCATGAGGACATTCATGTGGATGAAGAAAAGACAGCCTGCAGCAATTCTTTGATTCAAGTTCAAGTGCCCTGTGGGTTTTAAGTGATGCCTGCAGGTGCTGTTTTGGGTGTGTGAAGAGTAGCTTCAGTAGTTCTAATCTCAGGTGAGCTTAAGACTCACAAAGAAGCAAGTTTAAAGGCAGAAAACTCTGACCCATTGTCAGAAATAGTGAATGCTTTGCTATAGGTTGGGGCCTGGAAAACTGCACTTTAGAACACTCTCCATATTGATTCTGATTCTGCGGGTCAGAATAAGTCAAACACTGAAGATAGTCACACCTGAAACACACAGAGGGTGCACCTCAATGCCCCTTCTCTCTCCTGGTAATGTCTTGCCCAGAGTTGTGAAATGTCAGTGATTCACTGTTTAGTTTCCTATATTTAATAATCTGAAACTCATTTTTTTTTGACACTGTGGGAGACACTTACTAATTTGTAATTTTAAGTTAGCTTAAAATATTTTTGCTCTTTTTTATCAGGAAGCAGACACTTAAGGTCATTTCTAGATTAAGAAAGCCAATTTGGGGTTTTATTTGTATGTATTGTTTTATCCCCTCAAATGTCTCAGACTAGCTGGACATATTTTGTGAGTTTGGGACAGGAAGTTAATATGGCCTGAAGAGATCATATGGCCTGTCTAGCCCTTAGTTTGGAGGAGGAAATGGCAACCCACTCCAGTGTTCTTGCCTGGAGAATCCCAGGGACGGGGGAGCCTGGTGGGCTTCCATCTATGGGGTCGCACAGAGTCGGACACAACTGAAGCGACTTAGCAGCAGCAGCAGCAGCAGCCCTTAGTTACCATCTTCTCATGCAGGTACTCTTTGACATCATCAAATTTGGTTGCCACATCGCCATGCTGGTAACTACTGCTGCTGTGTGATTGATCCTCTGGTCTGGCTGCCGTGTCTTGCCAGCCCTGCAGACCCTAGTGTTCTCTTAATGTCCTCGTCACAGACGTAGTCCTGGGCAGGCATTCAGCTATCCTTCATCTTTTAAATTAAATCAGCAACTAAGTATTGGCAAGTCATTCTCTTACATACGTCTAAAAGCCATTCACTTTTACTTCCTCATATCATATCCTAATTGTTCACCTGGATCATTATAGGAGATTTCTAATTATTCCTCCTTTCGCTAGACATGAAGACTGGATTGGCACATCCAAAATGCAAAACTTGGGCACACAGAATTTATAGACTAGAATCCTGAAATCCAAGATTTTGGAAGAACAAGCAAGTCTTTCACCTTTTGACCTCTCCTATGTCCTACCCCTGGGGTCCTCAAGCTTGAGGATCTAATGCCTCATGATCTGAGGGGGAGCTGATATAATAAAAATAGAAACAAAATGCACAATAAGTGTAATGTGCTTGAATCATCCTGAAACCATCTCCCCGGAGCCCAGGCCATGGAAAAATTGTCCCCTACAAAGCCAGTCCCTGGTGCCAAGACGGCTGGGAAATGCCGTCCTACCATATATTCTAAAGTCTCAGTGCGTATCACTCGTAGCACTGACAGACCCCGTATATTCCAGTCTCTTTCCTGGCTCCATGCATCAGTTCATGCTCTTTTTTCTGTCTTAGATGCCCTTCTTAACTTAATTTATGTGGACAAACAAAGCACGCACATTAAGCCTGTAACTTACCTTCAATATGAAGTAGTATCATCCTCATTTCTCTAAATTCTTCTAGAAAAGTCTGACTGCTTTTCTCAACACACTGTTTTGAATGAAAAATTCAGGCCTCATATAATAGATAGTCAGTTATGCAAGTGTAGGGACTATGTCACACATTGTTCTTTCTTTTAATCTCAGTCTCAAGCAAAGTGCCTGGAAGACATATATACTAATCACTCAGATTTTTGCATCAACACTGTAGAAGCTCAGAACAGGTGTGCTGTCCTACAGGGAACTGAGCACACTTTGATTCTCCAATTTGATGTTAGTTTATAGTTTTGTGGATTGAGACGAGTTACTTCTTACTTCAGAATAACAGAAAACAAACTTTACCAAGGAGATCCAGAAGAGAGAAGCACATTTTTATGTTGATTCTGTCTTCATCATTTCTGTTCTACTGCACAGGACTGCTTCTCTCCCCTAGTCACCCCAAAGAGCAGTAATTCTCTAGTTGCATTCATGTGCTTCATGGATCGTTGAATGCCCTTTTATACTTAACAGCATAGTTCAGTTTGTTCCTCCTTTCTTCTCTTCTGTTATATAACAAAGTCACTAATAACCACCAAAGTCCTATTTCCGCAGTACCTGAGTCAAAAGCCCTTCCCTGCTTAACAGTCTTTCCTTTTTCAAAGGATCATAAAAGTTTTAAAAAGATTAAAGTTGCTGAAAGACTCCCCCTTATGCCTCACTCTCTGAAAAGTAATGATTCATCTGGGCTTTTAATCTGGTTACAGTGACCCCAGTGTTTTGAAATGCCTCTCTAGACTTGCAGCTCAGAAAAAAAAAAAAAAAAATGTCTGCGGTCAGCCCCATGTCCATTCCAGAGCCCCTTGTAGAGGTGAATATCCATTAACCCAAAAAAGGAAAAGGAAGAAGGGTTAGGAAAGAAAGCACATTTGACTCAGCAGTAGCTGACTCCCTGGAAAATTGCCAAGCAATATCAGACAATGAAAGAATCTATTCCTAAAACTTTAACATGCCCTTTCTCTGACATACTTGCTTAAGATACTTGAGAAATACTTGTGAAATACTTAAGATACTTGTGAAAACTATCCTCCATGGTTTTTCCTAAAGCGTTGACTGGTTCAGTAGCCAATTTCTTCCTCCCACACCTTTGCCCTTACATGCCAACTGCTAAACTCCAGCTCTGGTCTCTGGCAAGCTCTCTTGATTTTGTCATCTTGGTACTTTCCAACCCTTGTGCTAGAAGCATCAATTTGGATATGTCTAAGTTCACTAATTTATCCAGGGTTTTTACAACCTGGTTTACACAAACTTTCTAAATTAAAAATTTAACTGTGTTCCATGCTTCTACATAGGGAGAATTGATTTTCTAAGTGATCACTTTAAAAAGTGTTCACTGTAAATTTTGATTAATTTTTCTAATTCCTCCAGTAAGAAGGAAACCAAAAACAAGGTTGATTCAGTTTATTAATGAACCTAAGCACTAGTGGACAGGAAAAATAAGTGACATGGGCTATGATATATTTGTTTTTAAATAAATGATTGAAAATTACTAATTGGCAACAAAATAGAAAAAAAAAAAAAACCTGGGTGAGCACATAGGATTTCTGAATTTTCATCTGAACTGTAAAACAAAAAGGGGTATCAACCCTAACCATATGACTAATTCCACTGTCTCAATTTACTCATACATAAAATGTGTCAAGAGGTTTATCAGAATTTCAGAAATTGCTGTTTCACATGTAATCTCCATGACTTGTTCCTATTTTTAATGTTCTCTTGAAATGTTTACCCCTTTTATTCCCATTTCCCATTTAGAGAAATCTTTCTTTTTGTTGAAAATTTAGTCCATCATCAACACTTCACAAAAGCTTTTCTGGTCTACATGCTCTTCTTTGATGTGCTGTTTTCCGTTTCTCCTGGGCACCAATAACACATTGTACCCTTCTCTCGTAGCACCTATTTTGTTGTGCTGTGATGATTTGTTGACATGGAGATTTCAAACTAGAGTATGCAAATGATCAATTATGTGTACCTTTGAACCTCCGTACCCTAGTGCTTGGAATGATAGCCAGCACAAAATAAATCCTCAGCATTTGATTCTCTTTAGCTTGAATAAATGTATATCATATATTCCTCATGCAGGATTATGAATTATCTTTGCCTTACCTCTTCCTGCCATGACTGATTCTGAGCAGTCTTCCACCAGTTCAGTTTGAGTGCAACTCAAAGTACTTCACTGCAAACCTGCTTCACACATCTCTCATTTTCTATTCTGGCATTTCTCTGAATGCCCTTTGAGGGATGCATTAGACACTCATATAAGAGAAAGCTGGAAATGCAGGGGAACTAATGACCTGAAATCACGTTTCACCAATGCCAGTGGATACACGTTCCATCTTTTAGTCATCTAAATGCACAACTCTAACATGGAGTCCATAAGTCTTCTCAGAATGTTCTGGGATGTTTGAAAGCGCTAGTCACCTACCAAAGCGGGCATGCATCTTTGCACTGGTTTTACCTCTTTTCCAATTTACCTGCCATCCCTCCCTTCTGCTTTCTAGGATTATTTACCAGATAAGGTACCTGTACTTAGACCCTTTTAGGGCTCTTCCTTTGACTGAAACTGAAGTAAACAAAAGTTTACAAACTTCAATGGTAACCTTGAAATGCTCCAGAAAAGTGAAACTGCATAATAACATTACCAGAACTTTGTGCAAGAAAAGTTAAAATGGATAATATTGAAGATTCATGCTGCAAATTTTATTTTCCCTAGATGTGTTGGGTCATATTTTACCAAAATTGAGTAAAAATTTCAATTTAAAATGACCTTCCAGAACCATGCCACTCCCCCATCAAGGTTTGGGGTCTATGTCCTTCCCCCCTTTTTAATAGAACATACAGAAAGTGATGCTGTGACAATGCGATCTCAGATTAGAAAGATGATGTACTTTCCATCTTTCTCTCTATTGCAACACATCTCTTTGGATCCCTGAACGTTCCTATAAGAAATCTAGCCACTCCAATGGTACCATGCTGGAGAGAGTCTATAAAGAAACCACAGAGAGAAAGAGAAATGCTGGAGGACCCAAAGTTGTTTTAGCTCCCAGCTGCTTAAGTTTCTTAGTGCAGGTTCCAGACATGTCAGATGAGTACCTTTTGAAATGAATCCAGCCCTACCATATTCTAAACACAATCTCATCAAAGATTCTGACCTGGAACTTTGTAGTTGAATCATTTTTATATCCTGAATCAAAGAAAGAGCAAATGATTGTTGTTTGTTTTGAACTAGTAAATTTAGGGTGATTTTAAAATACAGAATAGATGACTTAAACACTAGGTGACCTTTTTAAAAAATCCTACCACCTCCTAATATATACTCTTGAATCTCTTATGAGTGCAGTAGCTTGATGAAAATAATAGTAAATATTTGTTGATATTCTCAGATTGAGGCAAGAGAATTTTTCGTTTTAAATATTTTCACATCCTGCCCAAACAGCCATTTGTGGTAGACATAGATCAAACCGTAGAAATACTTTATGTCACAGAGAACAATAAAACCAAATAAAGAGAAGGTAAACCCAATTAATTCTACTGCTCAGTTGTGCAAGTTTCAAATCATGAATTGAGATTTTATAGAAGCAGCTATAATTATATGTCTAACCTTGATTAACTTGTTGCTACTGTTTTCACCTTTAAATGCATTTGGAAACATTTATCTTTATAAGAAAAAAAATCATATGGAACTCTAAAGTAATATATGTTAAAACACGTCAGTAATTTTATAATCCTCAAGTATGGTGAAAGTGAAAAGTGAAAGTGAAGTCACTCAGTCTTGTCCAACTCTTTGCCCCATGGACTGTAGCCTAACAGGTTCCTCCGTCCATGGGATTTTCCAGGCAAGAGTACTGGAGTGGATTGCCATTTCCTTCTCCAAGAAGACTGTATACATTTTTAAAAAGGTCACAGATTATTCCCTGGGCCACTCATCAAGAAGTTGTGTATTTCTCCATCCTTCCAACTTTGACTTGGTGATATGACTTGTATCTGCCAGTGTAATAGTAGTAAACGTGATTTAGGCAGAGGTTGGAAATTGTTCTGCATTGGAGCTTGCCCAGTCTTAATGCTGGGAACCCTTCAAAGACCATATGAAGAAAGTCTAGTCAGCCTTCCTGCTGGATGATAAACCACATGGAGAAAGGCTCCATCCATCTTAGCCATCCAAGCAGTTCCAGTTGAAGCCCCAGATATTTAAGCACAACAGTTTTAGATTATCCAGCCCCAGATCAGCTAGTCCAGACTAGAAGAAAATGAAAGTATACTGTTAGTCAGTCAGTTGTGTTTGACTCTGCGACCCCATGGACTGTAGCCCCACCAGCCTCCTCTTTCCATGGGATTCTCCAGGCAAGAATGCTGGAGTGGGTAGCTATTCCCTTGGCCAGGGGATCTTCTGAATCCAGGGACTGAACTTGGGTTTCTGGCATTGCAGACAGATTCTTTACCATCTGAGCCACCAGGGAACTGAATCACCTAGTCAATTCATGAATTTTTGGATAAATAATTAATGTTCATCATGTCAATGTATGGGAGTGCTTTGTTATGTAAAAATCTGATGGATACAAATAGACAGTGTTTTTAGTATATGAATCACATGAAAATACATGTCTCCTATTCACTTTGCCAACTATCCTGTCCTGAAGTATAACATTGCCAGGGAAAGTCTGTTTCCTTTTCGATGTTCATTTCTGGAAATCACTTTCATGCTGTAATTACAGGCATGATGGCAGTGCTTGATTTTCAAGTGAGCCAAGCTGCTGAACCTAAATTCACTTGACCAGCTGGGTCAGTGAAAATAAATGGCTTTCTTTGACCAGACTTGGCTTGGCTCCTTAATAGTATCATTTTATATCCCTGGTTCAAGGACACAATTTTGCTGGGCAGGGGCACATTACTGATAAACATGCCACAAGAAATAGTTGGCTTGTACTGCAGATGCAATTTTTTTTGCACACAAGAGATCCCAAAAGTTTTCTTCTACTGAGTTGGCCTGAAGGTCAGATTTCATTAAAGGTTAAAATAATGGTTTGGCTAAGTTTGAGTGCAAAGGAAACTGCTTAAATTGTACTTTTCATAAGCAGCACAGTTGGGACAGGATACCTTATTCATAGTCACTGTGATCACTTGTATTCTGGGAGTGAAATTGCTTTCTCCCATTCTTAAATTGTTGCAAAGGAACGGAAATATATGTTTCATTCTGACTGGTGTACTACAGAAAACACCTCATCTTTAATATATTCTCAGGTTCAGTCTCTAGGCCTATAGAATAGTGTCAAAAACTTATGCACATTCAAAGTTTTCAGGTGTCATATTTTATCAAATACCCTATAATAGATAATCTACAAGCTCTGCCTTCATAATAACTATTATGTACCTCACAAGCATGACACAGTTAACATCACACTTCAGGCTGAATAATCTGACAACTTTTCATTTAAAAATATAAAAGGGTTCACAAAGTATATTTTCCCACACATGCTTTATTTCATAGTACGTCCATACTTCCAGTTTGTATTATTCTCTCTCTGACATTTTGCATGTCATATGGTAGGTTTCCTCAGGGAAAGTAAATCAAATTTCTTCCTGGAGTGCAAACTGACTAATAATAATCATCACTATAAAGGAGTCTGTTGTGTTTGGGACCAAAAGTGCTATCTGGTTGTTATGGCAACCAGATTTGAAAAGGGATGCCTGGTTGTGAGGGGCAGACACCAGCATCCCCAAACCAATTCTTCATCCAAGCTTTTCCCCACAGAATAATTTCTAGTCATTCCTAAAATGGATGCAGAGCGAAGGATTGTCAGCTCGTATGAACTAATCTCACTCAGTAAAGGGACCACCTTTTCATCATAGAAGGTGATATTTTCATTTGGCTGATGCTGAAAAAGAGGAAGAGGCTAACTGCATGGTACTCATTAAGGCCATATATATCGCAGTGCTAATTGATATTAAAGAGACTATGGATGAATCTGGTTGGGTAAGACTTCCTCTTCAAATGTGTTCTGATCTCTTTCCATCCTTCAAGCAAAAATCATGACTCTCTTTTCTGGACAGTATTAGTCCATCACAAATGATTGTATCAAAGCTGGTGTGACATTATTTCAGTTATCCTTATCAAGATATTTCAACCATTTATTTACATATCAGTCACTCCATTAGACCAAGAAGTCTACAAGCACAGATTTGTTTTTTAATAATTTTTTTTCTTTCTTTTCATTTTTGCTGTGCTGGGTCTTCCTTGAAGCATACAGTCTTCTCTAGTTGTAACTTATGGGCTTTAATTACTCTGCAGCATGTGGGAGATCTTAGTTCCCCGAAGAGGGATCCAACCCATTTCCCCTGAACCGGAAGGCAGATTCCTTACCACTGGAGCAATGGGGGAGATCCCGAGCACAGGTTTGATCCATCTCCTTTTCCCCAGATTCTGGAGCAGTACATGCGCCTCATAATTTTTTTGTTCACTCAATGACCTGAATTGTGTATGCCTCTCCAATGACAGTGCCATTAATATACTCTTGATATTCAAGGCACATATGCACTAGAGTGTTTTCTGTATTGATAGTTTAAGGAGATTAGAGTACAACTCAGAAAGTTTACCCCCTCTGAAATGCAGCTTTCCTGTATGGAAAATGAAAGCTTAAAATGTTTTCTCTGTGTGTTGTTTGAAGAAGATATGAAATAATGTCAGTAGAATACAACAATGTTGGTTTAATTCCCTGAGGATAAATTCTCAACTTGTATTCAATGTTATTTGAGCCCTTTGACTCAGTAGGGCAAAGCTCAGACCATTTCTCCTAGAGTCCATGTTTTTTAAAATCATTATTCATTGAGACTGATTTTTACTGGATTGCTAAATGATTGGCTCATGTAATTGACATCCAAATGCAGATGTTAAATACAAAGTACAGTCTATTGGAACTATATATTACCCCCTTTCTTTTCTGTTAAAAATAAAATTTCCTTTACATCCAGGATTACTTTTAAAACATGAAAAAATATATTTTATTTTAAAAGAGAAGGTGGAAACTATTCCTTTTAGTGACATTAAACAAGTGCCAGTGTCATTGGAGTCTTAGGTACAGAGTCAATGATGTCATACAAAGAAATTTGAGAACAGGAACTCAGATCCATTGTTTATCAATAAATTAGAAGAATATGTCTTCTTTTTTCTCCTTTATGTCTAAATCTATTTATTCTCTGTATTATAAATATTTAATTTCCTGCATATTATGACATTTTGATGTCTAAACCTTTTTGGCTGAGTAGAGATTGTCTCTCCCTGGGCAAGTCAGTTCTCAGAGCAAAAAACACATCCTAGAATGTCTTTGATATGCAGACTAACCAGTGCAGAGTCTTACCCCTTCTCTCTGGTCCACGCACCCCAGAAAGAGGCAATGCTCTTCTGCCTTAGTCATCACATAGCCAGGTACCTGGCAGTTAGGGAGCTCCTGTCTTGCTGAGACTGTTCAAATTTAGCCAGTCCTTAACAGTTTACCTTTTCTTCCCTTGCCTTTCCCACGAAACTTCAGTAAGAAAAAAAAAAAAAAAAACTTTCATCCAAAGCTTTCTCCTAGGCCCTGTTTTCTGCTTCCTAAAGACGCTCAGGAGTCTTCTCCATGTGTCCCTACGTGGCATGGTGTGTGCCTCCTATCTTCAGGACCTGTGAGGATAGTAAACCTGAGCCCCTCCTCTTGTGGCCACACCTGAATGACCAACTTATAAAGGAATATAGAGCATCCCCCCTTTCAGAGCACTTCACTGGCTTCACATTATCTCTAAGATTAACTCTGCAGCCCAAGACTTATTCCTGCCATAGCATTGCCATAGCATTTTCCACACTCTACTTGAATTCATTATTATATCTCTGCCTCCAAACTGTAGTCCCTCTGCTTGGAATACAACCCCTAACTTCTGTCTGCCTTGAAAAATTATTTTTCTTTTTAGACTTAGTTCATTTGCTATCTCTTTGGTGATTTATTCTATTTCACCTCCATCCTTATACATATCTTTAGAATCCATCTTCACCCCACCCTTAAGCTGCACCTGTGCAAAACTATAGTACCTAGTAATTAATATGTTGTATTATTTTGACATGTATCAATTTCTTATTATAGAGTAAGCTACTTCAGGACAGAAGCACCAGAGTTAGCAGAGTGCTTAGTATTATGTGGAAAATACTAATTATAATTTAATTTATATTGAATTATTTTTATCATAGTGAAATATATCATAGGTTTCATACAATTTGGAAATCATAGTAAAAATTTTGTCAATAAAATACTTCAATTTTTCCTGTAACATACTGCCTTCAGTCATTTTGTACTTCACAATTTGACATAATTAAAAAGTTTGCATATGCTATTTAACTCATGTTTTTTCATTTAATAGTATAATTCAAATATTTCTCATGGTTTGTACATACTTCGTTATTAGTTTTTAATGCTTCTTAACCTCCCCAACTAAAGTAATGCAATTAATTCATACTTCTATTTTTAGAAGGTATATTCAGTAGCTACTTTTTTGCACAATTTTTCTTCTTCTTTGGATGCTTTCCTTAGGATATTCTCCAAGAAACAGTATTACTAGTCTAATGGATCTGCCTGTTTTCATATGTCATAAAGCATGGGTGCTCAGTTACTCAGCCATGTCCTGTTCTGCAGTCCCAAGGACTGTAGCCCACAAGGCTCCTCTGTCCATGGAATTTTCTAGGTAAGAATACTGGAGTGGGTTGCCATTTTCTACTCCAGGGGGTCTTCCTGACCTGGTGATCAAACCCATGTCTCCTGCCTCTCCTGCAATGGCAGGCAGATTCTTTACCACTGAGACATTCTTTACCACATGTGACACCCCAGTATGTCATAATATGCATTGAGAATTTTTCCAGAAGAGATTAAACCAATTTGCACAGATACAAAGCGCCAACATGGACTTCTTTCTCCCTATCCATAGTCACATTGGCTGCCATGACTATTGATCTCTAATATGATAACTCTGTAAAACTGTTTAATGTTATTAAGTACTGATATGTTTCATTCCCTTCAAATCCACAAGCTAAGTACATACAATATAGCCCTAAGAACATACAATATAGCAAAGCATTGTGCTAAATCATTGAGAAGGCAGAGAGGAATGAAACATGACTCCCGCCTGGTAGGAACTCTGATTCCAGAGATCAAGACATAGCTCCACACAAAATCCTAATCCAGTGCAAGATGCTCTGAGGGAGGCAGACAGTACCAGCAGGGTAGGGAGAAGGGTTTCACAAAGACATGCTCGGACATATTGGGAAAGCTTGTTAACGTAATCTCATTTATTTAAATTGTATGTTCAGGCCTTTCATGTATTCCTATATCAAATATTTTTGCTTGATAAATTTCACCCTTCTCCTGTGTGCCTCCTCTGCCTGGGTTGTAGACAAACTATGTAGCTTTGCCCTTGCTTCCTACAAATTTTGTAACTGATCTGGCAGCTCCCTGATCCCTCCCACTCCAGGATTTCAAGGGGGGACTTCCCTTTATCAACAGCCCCCATCCCACCTACTCTCCTAGAAAGACATCTCCTGCCTTAGACAAAAGAAATGCATTATTCCTCACCAAGTGCTTACTTTACCTATATTTTCAAATTTTAGAAATAATTTCCTGAAATTTGGAGTGTGGTAAATCACATTATTAGCTGCTATGTATTAATCATTTAGTTTCTATCCCCCATGTGCAGTCTAGTTAGCCACTGTTGTGTACATGGACTATGTAGGGGACACAGATGTTTTCTTTTAAGCCATTTACTGTTTTGTTTTGTTTTGTTTCTGAGCAGATTATTAGTCTGCCTGGACCACACAGTAGGACACAATCAGAAACCACAAAGTCAAATACTCCAAATACGAATTCTAGCATAAGGTGGCCCTGGACCCAATTTTTCCCTCTTGATTCTTTTTTAAACACAATGTCTGCCTCCTTTTTTAAAATTATTCAGTTTATTCTAGCAACCTAAGTTGTTTCAGAATGCATAGAGCCCAACTGCCCAGAGGGAAACATTAATCACCAGGATCCTTATGTTTAGCTATGTTTTCTCCACCAATTTAAGCACTTAGCAACAAAACCCTAGCAATTCAGGCGTTTCAATAAAGTATCACTCTTTGTAATCCAGGTTGCAGAGGAAAAGGAAATCAGCATGTTCTAATAAGCCCTGCAGAAACACACCTTTCTAGTGTAACCCCCATGCTGTTTCTCCTGGTAAAGCAAGCTCTAATAATACCTCCCCATTTCTTGATGCTTGCCCAGGGACCACTTCACATGGTTCTTCAGACATGACAACTGCCAGCGCCTTCAAGACACACCTGCATCCCGCCCAATTTGAAAGCATATTGCCAACTTCCCACTCCTGCAGTGTCTTGCAAGGGTGGAGAATTATTCACTCACAGCTGCATCTTGAAATTAAAGTCCGCTTCATTTACTTGACCCTGGAGCCTTGTCCAAACAAGCTCACTTGAGCTTTACCCAGATGGTGGCCATTTACTTCTGCCTCATTCATTACTATTCCCTTAAATCATGGCCTTCAGCCAACTGGCACACTGACATAGCTTTTTAATGAGAAGATTGCGCATCTTTATCCCTCTTTTGGTAAATACAAAAGTGGCCATAAAAACTGCAACACTGTCCGTGTTGATTTTTCTCCTACATATGAGCCTTCATTGTACATCCCTGATGTTTGTTTAATTAATAAACGGAGTCAGTTATGTTGATAGAGGAAAATGGCATCTGTGGACAATAGCAAAAATGATGCTCAGGTCTTGATGTTGTATTAATTGACTATTCATATAACTGTATTACAAATGACAGTATACCCAGTGGCCTATAAAAACACACATTTGCATTATCCTCATTACTCTGCAGGTCAGTGATGTTTGGCTTCTCTAAGATGGACGCAGAGGGGTAGTACTGCTTCACACTGCAGGCTGGTTTTAGAAATCTAAGTAAGTAAATAAGTACTAGTTGCTCAGTTACGTCTGACTCTTTGTGACTCCATGGACTGTAGCCTGCCAGGCTCCTTGTCCATGGGATTTCCCAGGCAGGAATACTGAATTGGATTGCCATTTCCTTCTCTGGGGGATCTTCCTGACCCAGAGATCAAACCCAAGTCATTTCCTATGTTTGAAATTAGTGGGTCAGGATAGTAGACCTTGCTTACTGTAGAAGGAAAGAAGAGTGAATATTTGTTGAGTCATACATCCAAAACAGCATAGTTTCATACAAATTAAAAAGTATAAAGTGATATTAAAAATATTGTTATATTTATAACACTGGGTTATGAACACCTTCTTATAGAAGATTATCACTTTTATTTCATGAGATGGAAAAATAATCCACCACATCTGTGATAGACGTGTGTGTGTGTGTGTGTGTGTGTATGCTTAGTCGCTAAGTTGTGTCCAACTCTTTTGCAATTCCATGGCTTGTAGCACACCAGGCTCCTCTGTCCATGGGATTCTCCAGGCAAGAACACTGGAGTGGGTTGCCATTTCCTTCTCCAGGGGATCTTTCCGACCCAAGGATCAAACCCACGTTGCCTATATCTCCTGCACTGGTGCCCAGCAACATTTAGAATTCTCCTCTTTCTGTATACCTATTATAGAAAGGCACTGGAATCGGGCCATGTGATGAAACCATAATCTGAGCTAGCTCGGATCACTTCAAGGCCAAACCACTTAAGAGTCAGTGTGTGGTGGTTTCTTGTTTGTTTTTCCCATATAAGTTTACTCACTTAGAATAAACTGAACTCCCCTGGTGGCTCAGTAGTAAAGAATCCACAGGCCAATGCAGGAGACATGGGTTCAATCCCTGGGTCAGGAAGATCCCTTGGAGAAGGAAATGGCAACCCTCTCTCATATTCTTGCCTGGGAAGTTCCATGGACAGAGGAACCTGGCAGGCCACAGTCCATGGGTCACAAAAGAGTTGGACACAATTTAGTGACTAAACGACAAGCAACAACAAACAGATGTGAAAAGCAAAGGATTCATTCACTTTTTAGAGGGAATGATTTGAGATTTCTCAGGGGTTTTCATTAGAATGGAACAGTGCTCTTTCATTAAAAGATGATTTTTCTGAATTCCATTTGTTAAAAATGCTTTCCAATCTGAGCACCTTAAAGGGTTTTAAAATAGTATGTATTTTAAAACTGTTTATTCTCTCCTGATTGATACCAGTGACCATTAGGGGCAAAGTTTTAATAACACCTTGGACTCCACATGCTCCTCCAGATCTTTGATACACTCTCACATCAAGAGGTAGAACTTGCTTCTTCTCCTTCCTCTGTATTTGGGCAGGCTTGTAACTCATTTGTATCAGTAGTGTGTGTACATATAACCCTGTTTGACTTGGAGTCTATTCACTGCTTGCTGGAATACTCAGTTTTGGAGCCTGCCAGCTGCACTGTAAGCAGGCGGACTGCCTTGAGGCTACCATGTTGTGAGGAAGCCCAAGCTATAAAGATGCCTAAGAAGAAAAAGAAATGCTAGATCAGGCCCAGCTATCATGACTTCTTTGCTGTTTCAGCTGCAGCCACAATCTGACTTCAACTATATAGGAAAGTTTAGCCAAAACATTCCAGTCAAGCTCTTCTTAAAATTCTCACCCACAGAAACCTTGAGAAATAATACAATTGTTATTATATTAAACTTCTAACTTTGCTATTGCACTACTATTATAACCTAAAAAGAGATTTACAAATGTTACTGGCAAAATTATAAGTGAAAGTGAAAGTGTTACTCACTCAGTTGTGTTTGACCCTTTGTGACCCCATGGACAGTAGCCCGCCAGGTTCCTCTGTCCATGGAATTCTCTAGGCAAGAATGCTGGAGTGGGTTGCCAGTTTCTTCTATGGTGGCTCTTCCTGACCCAGCATCAAATCCAGGTCTCGGGCAAGCAGGTGGATCCTTGTCTGACCAACCAGGGAAGGCCAAAATTGTAAGTTATTTTGTTCAATTTGGGATGAAATTTTAAAATAATTTCTCAGGAGCAATGTCAGTTTTCTTTCCCTTTGATCTATTATTGTTTTTTCCAAGATTCTAGCCTGTGCTTTATTTGTGACATTATATTTAAATTACTTTGAAATCATGAACAGCAACATTAAAGTACAGGAAGAGAGGATGAGTTGAGCAAATTAAAGCACATCTTTTGAAAGATTTATTGTATAAATTCTAATGATAGGAGTAAAGACTATGCAGCTACATGGGGAAAAGCACAAGGCATTGCATTGTTTGGAAAACACATGGTATAAGATTGTTTGTCCATTTTAGCTACAATTGCAAGAAACTTGTTATAGGGATGTGAAAGTGTTAGTCGCTGTCATGTCTGACTCTTTGTGACCCCATGGACTGTCAGGTTCCTCTGTCCATGGGATTCTCTAGGCAAGAATACTGGAGTGGGTTGCCATTCCTTGAGGAAGAGTGCGAGCAATTGATTATATAATTGAGTTAATATATGACCATTTAAGATTTAAAAATATTATCCAAACTTTTTAATACTTTATTGAAGCATATACTATCTGCTTCAACATATAAAATACAAAAAAAAAAAGTGAAATATCTGCACTTATGCCTGCTTAAAGCATGAGGATTTTACTTTTTAGAAGTGGAGTGAGACTAAAGTCTGGATATGAATGTTTCTGCCACATTCTAGTCATGTCATCCTCTTCTTATTCTTTCTGTAAAATAGAGATTAAAAACAAAGAAAGGTACAGATCAATTGACATCAGGAAAGTAAAGTGTCTCTTGTTTTTATCTTGTAATGGCTATATAATTCTAAAAAACAATTTTGAAAACACAGTAGATTCCTAGGAATTATTTGTGTTAAGAATACAGTATTGTAAAGCAAAACAAACTAAAAAATAAAAATTAATTAAAATAACAAAAAAAAGAGAAAAAAAAAGATGATTTTGTTTCCCTTTTGCTTACATTTAAAGTTAATTTTTAGCTGAGAAATGCATTTCTTTCACTAAAAGGGGCTTCTTTACCAAATCCTTAGAGTTAATTTTTTTCTCCTGCAAAAATGTGCCAATTTTGATATCACAATACAAACTAGTGTGAAGACTTAGAGACCGAAACATACAATGGACAACCTGGGTGTTAGTTACTACATACCACAGAAACGTCTATTCTAACTTACTGTGATGGTGCAAATCCCAGAGCAACTTAAAATATGCTCCCACAGGATATAAGTGCTTATTAAGGCATAACTTAACAGAGGTCGTGAAGAGTCAGACGCGACTGAGCGACTTCCCTTTCTCTTCGCCTTAAGAGAGGTGATAACCATCTAATTTGCTTCTGGGCATCATTATCATGATTTAACATGTAGTCTCTGCAAGAGAAAACATAAAGATTATTTACCCTGTTTTACAAGTGAGAAGTCCAAGTGTCAGGAAAGATATTTGACTTAAGACCATAGGCATATCAGTTCCTCAGGGTCCATTTGCCTTCACTCCAAGTATTCCAATTTGCTGAAATGATCATGGGAAGAAAAATAATAGTATTTCCAATATTCTTATCCGAGTAACAAACACTTCAACCTCTGTAGCCTTACTTTTGATCTTGATAGTTTCTCTCTCACTCTCCAGCCTTGCATTTTATATCTTTGCTGTTGTTTCACACTCTGAATATATCCATTTTGATTTATTTGTTTGGCTATGCTGGGTCTTAGTTGCGGCACACAGGATTTTTGATCTTCATTGTGGCATGCAGGATCTTTAGTTGTGGCATATGAACTCTTAGTTGCAACTTGTGGGATCTAGTTTTCTGATCAGGATCAGACCCAGCACTCCTGCATTGGCAAAGCGAAATCTTAGCCACTGGACTACCAGGGAAGTCCCTCCATTTTTAAAAGTGGAAAGGGACTTCTTTTTCCAGATCAGCTGTATTAGTGTGTAGCAGAGAAGTGATTCTCTGCTTTCTTTGCACAACTAGAAAATGCTGGGTAAATCACACACACACAGTCCACACTCTTAAGGCATCAAAAACCAGTGGAAGAGTTGGGGGGTGGGGGTGGGGGTGGGGAAGAAACCAGAGAAACCAGCAGTTCCTTTGGCAAGTGTGGAGGCCTGTCTGAAAATGAAGGTCTTGAAGCACTTGGTCAGTGTCTCCACTGTACCTTTCCTAGGTTCTGGAATAGCTTGGAATAGCTTAGGGGACTTGGGAGGTAACCTGACGCATCTAAAAGGCAGAGTGAAGACTTGAGCAGTCTTATGATGCTTAGGAAGCAAAGACCCATCCTAGGAGAGCACCTGTTCTAGAGTACACTACCAGTCTTGTAATTATTACAAAATTACTAGTTCAGCCAAGCCAGGTTTGAATTGTATCTATAACTTCATAAATGTATCCCTTGCCTAAAATCTTTGAAATTACAATTACTTATGTGTTTATGTTTTACAAGAGGTTGTCATGTTTGATGACAATAATCATGTTTATTTCTTCATTTGACCCCAGATATCTATAATGGTATGTGGCATATATTAGGTACTCCTCAACAATTTTGGATAAAAAAGTAAAATTGAACTTTTTTTTTTTCCTGATTGTGAGTTAGCTAGTCTTATTTCACCTGGTGTGCTGCAGTCCATGGGGTCGCAGAGTCGGACATGACTGAGCTCCTGAACAACAAATTTCACCTTTATCCATTTTCTGTCTTCCCTGCCCCTCTTTCCCCCACTATTGAAAATTTAAGAATTCTGTTTTTTTTTTGTTCTACTTTCATAAATATTTTTATATCATAATAATATTTCCTTTTAATTTGTTACAAATATATCTCTTTTCATGGGTGTCATTATGAGAGAATACCCCTTGATCTTTCAAGGCTAAATAGTTAGTAAGGAGCACAACAACTATTCAGATTCACATCTGTCTCAATTCTCACCATTTAATAATAAAATTGAAAGGAATTTCCTTAAGGAAAGCCCAATATATATTTAAGGATTAAAAAACAAATTAGCTCCTGTAGGTTCCACTGAGTAGCTTCAAAATTATTATAGTAAAATGGTTTAGAGAAAGCATTTGTCTCCACTTCAATTATCCTTAATGAAAGTCCCATAATGGACTCTCAAATAGGTCTTGCTTGCTAAGTCTTTTAATGTATAAGCCTATGTTATCTAGAGAAGACCCATGATGAACTACCACGATATACCTGGTATCTAGACATCAAGCCTACAATGTCTAATCAGTAAGTGAACATTTCTTGTTCATTTTCACATGGAAAAGTATGTTGAACTTTGGATGAAAATTGTTGAAGAGAGTAGGTCAACATATAGAGATCTTTGCAATTTTAAATAAATATATCATTTATTTATTACTGGGAAATATATTGAAGAAATTCAACATACATTGCATTCAGAATTTATTTAAAAACCAAATCTTGCAGGGTATTTTATTTTAGCTTGCTAGTTTGCATGGAGAATGAAATAAAGCTCCGCTTTGTTTAACAAACATAGCTCTTCTCTTTATCATTTTCTAACGACCACTCAACTGTAAATAATAGAAATTATTACACAATGATTTCACCAAACTGCCTGTCAACGGCTGTAATTGTTGTTATAATTTAGACGGTAAGTGTGTGTTGTTCTGCAACTGCAGATACCAATTCATATCAACATCTGGAACCTTAGGCTCATTTACATTTAGTCACCATTCTGAATGAAAATTCAGGAGGTCTGGGTGACCTCTGCTTCCCGTGTATATAAAAAAGGTCAGTGAACAAAGGAAGTAAGCAGAAGAAAGTTTTTGTCGAGCACATATTTTTGGCCACGCAATATACCTTTTGTTTTCTATGACAGCTTATTCTTTTTTTAATTAATTTTTTACTGTGGTAAAAGCTTCATAAAGCACACTATTTTAACCACATATAATTGTATAGTTTGGTGACATTAAGTACATCACATTGTCATGCAACTCTCAACCATCATCCATCTCCTGAATTTTTTTACCTTCCTAAACAGAAACTCTGTCCCCGTTAAACACTAACTCCCTATCCAGCCTCCTAACCTCCATAGCCCCTGGCATCTACCAATGTACTATCTGACTTTATGAATTTGACTATTCTAGGTATTAATGTTATTAGTACTAATGCTAAAACTCAACATTCAAAAAACTAAGATCATGACATCTGGTCTTATCACTTCATCTCAAATAGGTGGGAAACACTGGAAACAGTGAGAAACTTTATTTTCTTGGGCTCCAAAATCACTGCAGATGGTGAGTGCAGCCATGAAATGAAAAGACACTTGCTCCTTAGAAGAAATGCTGTGGCAAACCTAGACAGCACATTAAAAAGCGGAGACATTACTTTGCCAACAAAGGTCATATAATCAAAGCTATGGCATTTCCAGTAGTCATGTATGGATGTGAGAGTTGGACCATAATGAAGGCTGAGTGCCAAAGAATTGATGCTTTTCAGCTGTGGTGTTGGAGAAGATTCTTGAGAGTCCCTTGGACTGCAAGGAGATCCAACTAGTCAATCCTAAAGGGAATCAATCCTGAATATTCATTGGAAGGACTGATGCTGAAGCTGAAGCTCCATTACTTTGGCCACCTGATACAAAGAGCTCACTCATTAGAAAAGTCCCTGATGCTGGGAAAGATTGAAGGCAGGAGGAGGAGGGCCAACAGGAGAAGATGGTTGGATGGTATCACCAACTCAATGGAAATGAGTTTGAGGAAGCTCAGGGAGATGGACAGGGAAGACTGGCATGCTGCAGTCCATGGGGCCGCAAAGAATCAGATACAACTGAGCAACTGAACAACAGCAACAAATTCTAGGTACCTCATATAAGTGGAATTAAACAGTATTTTTCTGTACCTAGTGTATATTGGAGTGCATTTTAAAGTTGATATATGTCCTGCAAACAGATTGTATCTTCTTAACATGAATGTTATGAGGCAAGAATTAGGATTGTCCATGTTAAAATGAAAGAATGGACAAACATGTATGCAAACCACAGTCTGGGCTCCAGTAGCATACTTCTGGGCTAGATGTTTCTAAGCACATTAATTTACCCCAACCACCTCCAGTTGCCCAAGAGATTAGAAGCAAAAACTAAATGGGAGGAAATGTTTCCATTTTACAGTGTTGAAAACTTCTCATTTAGGATTTCTGAAAGTGGAATAAGTATCTTCATGTTGTATTAAGTCCTACTCATTTTTCTCACTTAAGGTCATATTTGAAATTGCCATAACCTGAAACCACTTTACCTTTAAACTGCTAATTCAAACCTTAGGTTTCCTAGTCACACCTTTCTTCTTTCAAGTATATATTTTCTGCTGCCTTGCTATTTGAAATACAGCAGAATATCAGGTCACACCCAGAGGTCATGAATCAGAGTCTGCATTTTAACAATATCCTTGGGTAATTTGTATGCATATTAAATTGAAGAAGCACTGGTTAGTGTTTCTATTTTGACCATCTTTAACCTTATTGAGACTTTCTTGAAACTTTCATTTCACGGATGATTCAGTATCTATTTTCTCTTATTCTTGCCCTATGTCTGTTTTGCATTCAGCTTCATGTCTAGGGCCTATTTTTATCACACACACACACACACACACGCACACACACACACAAAATAACTACAGGAAACTTGGCTCAACTGTAGACCAAGTAATTCAATATATGGAGGTAAGACTTAGGCGCAAGCATTTGAAATAAAAGCTTACAGAAGTATCAGTGCAAGTTCTGCTGCAGTACAGGTACCACGTGTGCTTCCAATGCCCTAGCAGAAGCCCCAGAGAAGCCATTACCACCTCTTTGCAAGTATAGGAGCTGTTTCAACGTCAGAATCTCATATACTCTCACAGACATAGTCTTATGTGGCCCCACAGGAGCTGTTACTGAGTCAGTGCCTGAGCCATTATAGTGCCAATGGAAACACAGTTTTCATGTCAATGGAATGGCAGCACACAAGTTCCACCGCCATCACAAAAATAAAGGAAGTAAGACACACGAAACAGGTTATTCATCGGATAAGAAATCTGAATTAAACTCTCCAAAGTGCAAAGTGAGGCTCACTAGTGATTCTAGTGTGGACTTAACCATTCTTTACTAATCCCTGGGTTGGGAACATCCCCCGGAGAAGGGAACAGCTAGCCATTCCAGCATTCTGGCCTGGAGAATCCCATGGGCAGTATAGTCCTGGCAGTCACAGAGAGTCAGACACACCTAAGTGACTTTCACTTTCTGCGCTTCACTAGTCCTCTCAGAACACGGTAAACACAGAAGTTCAGTTTCCAGTCACAAAGTCCCAAACATGACGATTTTACAACTGCAAAGCTTTGGAGATGATTCAAGAAGTAAAAGCATCCTGCTCTGACCAATTAACTCATCTGATATTGTCACAGTCCCTACCGGGAATAAAATTTTTATGATTGTTCTTTTGTACTGACACAGTTGCTATCTATATGGTCTAAGGCTTATATACACAAACTATCTGTATAGTGTATGGCTTAAAACTAGGATTCAGTATAAATTGCTTCTTTGATATCTGTTAAAATCTGACAGCCTCAAATAGCATAGCTCCAGGCTCCTCCATCCACTGTGTTCCTGTGAATAAGGTCCCCTTGCTAAACAACTGTCTTTCGCAGAGGACCAGGCAGAGTGCTGCTTGTCCCTGCCTAATGGGCTTCAGTTCCCTGCCAGCCTGTGGAATTATTCAAACAAGCCAATTACATCCTCTCCCAAGAACCGGGATTCACCTCACCCTCTTGTAACTACAGAGCTGTCTCCTACAGTCCCTGGTTGCTTACTCTGTTCCAAAGGGCAGCCTCCACACGGCCCTTGCATGGTGCAGAGCCCCTCTCCCACTGACTGTGAATGTGTGTGGCTAATAAGCTGCTGTTTCTCTCATCTCCTCAGTGTCAGGTGCCATATGTTCAGCCATCCCCATAATTCCAGCGTGGAAATCCCTCCATCAACAATAGGTTGAAGGTAAGGTGACCAGAACAATCTGTTACTCAGTGATTTCTCCACTATTTCTTCCTGATTCATAGGCAATTTCATTCTAGGTCTTTGCTGAACCCTTGGCCTTTAAAAGAGATCCTTGATCATAAAACCCTGTGATCTTAGCATTTTACCCTCCAGTAGCGGCTCAGGATATGGAATGGAATTTATCACCAGCTATGACAGTTTTTTGTTCGCTTAATTATGGAGGCTATTTCTAAAGATGCACCATGATTTTGCATGCATGTTTCCTGTTCTCATTTACCTTTGTCCTTATTCATGCTCCTGGCAGTAAGCACGCTTGAGCCCAGGGAGGTCACGCTATGGGAGACAATGTGTGTAAGAGAAAGACCTGTTGTTCTAATGCTGTACTACGCAGAATACAGAAGGAAACGCTTTCAGATAGAGCTGGACACCTCTCTGACTGGGCAGTAGAAGGAGAATGTAGAGATCCTGTTTGAAAGTGGGCAGATCACTGAGGAATTAGGAAACCCAGTGAAGGGACATTGTTTTCCAATCTTAGAAGAGTTGACATGGTGTAGAAGGCAACTTGCAGGGAAGTAAACTTTCCTCTAGATTCAGTGTATTCATAACTAATCTGCTTTAGAAATGCAGAGAACAATGCTAAGGTCACCCAAAGAGCATTACAGTTTTGTGTTGGATGGGGTAAGTGTGAGAAACTGAGAAACTCCTTAATTTATAGATGACAACAGATTGTAAGGATTGAGCCTGACATTCCTCTAGGTAATCAAGAATTTCTCTTTATTTCAAGGATTCATGACGGTGCTAACTCAGAAAATTTTTACAACATATATTTAACTCGATTGATAAAGTTTGCAAAATAGGTCACCTGCACCAAGTTCCCTATGTATTAATGGACTCCCCTGGTGATTCAGATGGTAAAGAATCTGCCTGAAATGCACGAGACCCAGTTTCAATCCCTGGTTTGAGATGGTCCCCTGGAGAAAGAAATGGCTACGCACTCCAGTAGCCTTACCTGGAAAATTCCACGGACAGAGGAGCCTGGCGGGCTACAGTCCATGGGGTCACAAAGAATTTGGACATGAGTGGGTGACTGACACACGTGTTAACTGAGAAGTTAGTTTTGTTGGGAGTCTCCATTAAATTTTCTTTAGCAACATTTAGGTTTTGAATCTTTGAGTGTAATGACATTTCTTACTTGACTTAATTTAGGACCTTAATTAATTGTTGTATCAGGTCTCTAATTGCTAAAGTACTTAGTGTGGTATGCACCAAACATTAACAAATTGTTGACTAACTGGCTGGGTTGCACCTGAATTATGCATTTGCAGCTACAACTAATTGCCAAGATTTCACCCATGGAGCAGCCAACATTTGGTTCTCTGCCTACCGTGAAGAAAGGTTTTGGTGGCTCATGCATCACAGTGTCACAAAAACTACGCTTCCATTTGTAGGATGCTAACTTCTTGTAAATTCACATTTCTATTTAAGCACTTGATAGGTGTTAATATATTGTTATTTTGTAAACATTATTATTAGCATACAGTATTCTTTCTGATCATAAGTATCCTCAGTGTGTTTCTCGATTCAAATGGTCAAAGCACATCTTTCTTGTCTCATGCTTTTAGAAATCCTGAGGATGAAATAAAACAGCAAAGCAGAGACGGTAATATCTTCAAACTTTCTGAAAAGTGCCTAGCAGCACTCTCTCAACTCTTAAACCGCTGAAACCATCTAAAGAAAAAATTGACAAGTGGGGCAAAAATGTCACCTAGAGGCCATTTTTAGAACATTTAAGACCTACTAAGAACTTAACATTGGGGACATATTTAGGTTTATTCAGCTTTCATTAAAAATTACCTTTTCTTCAAGTTAAAAAAGACAGACACAAGTACACAGCACTGTCTGCATTTCAACATGTTCAGCATTTTTGCTTCCCTTTGGCAGGTAATTTTTTTCAAAGCCGACCATTATTATTTTTTTTTCTTTTAGATTGAAGAAAAACGAGGTAAAAGGTTTATATAAAAATATTTTAAAATTATACAACGCATGCACATACACCAAATTACATAGACTTTCATTTAAAAAGAAAGAAAATAAATTGTGTCAGCAAAATGTGTCCATAAAACACAACCAGAAGCTTTTATTTCAACTTATGGCTAAATATTGATACTTGAAAATTATCTATTTTTCTTATCATTTGTCATTTTTTGAGTATTGCTTCAGTATGAAAATAGATTTTATTTTGATGACTGAAAATTCACCAAACATGTCCTTACTGCCTGGAATTCTAATCAAATGGAAAAATATAAAATATTATCTAACAACTGGTAAACAAATAGATCGGTCTACCAGCAGCATAAATGGCAATTATGAGTTAATACAAATCTAAAGGCAGAATTAGACCACGATTCGTATGGATTTAGTCAGTCACACTGATTCTGAAATGAGGGCTGTTATATATTTTTTTAAAAAAGAAGAACAACCGAGGCACATAGAATATAAAAGGATAAGTACTATGGCAAATTACCTCATTTCATGGACAGTGCTAAGCAATTTAAATTTTTTTTTTTAATCTATCACCTGTATGAAGGAGACTCCATTATGGACTTCTTTAACTTAACTCAATTAAGTTCAAGTCTATATTTTTAATATGTGTCAGAGACAGGGATTTGACAGACTGAAACCAAAAGTCAATCTCATTAGTAAACAATTCAGATTCCATAACTGCATGATAATCAAGTACATTGAGTTTTACACTCATTAATTCATTTGTTTTTTATGTTTTTTAAGCATGTAGATTTGCAGATACATATGTGAATGGACATAATTATACCTAACTTATCTACATTTTAGAGTTGTTATACATATTAAGTGAATAAAAAATATATAGTGTGTTTGCATAATTATGCTCATCTCTATATATAATCAATAGCTAAATGGCAATTTTATCTGCTTATATTTCTTCATTTTGCAGATTCCAAAAGAGTAGGTTACTCCCCTAGATTAAAATGCTAGTGAGTTATGTATTTGGAAGCAAACCAGATATTTTCCATATGTTCCAACGTGCTCAGGTAAAGAATAAGTCCTGGCAATTATATATGAAGGTTAAAATTTCATGGTACCTTGCTCTGTAGCATGGATGTGGTTATCTAACCTTTATGATGATCAGTTTCTTCATCTTGCAAAGTAAAGACAACTTATTTATTCCACAAATATTTATCAAGCATTGATTATGGTATATGACAGTTTCCTAGGTGCATGAGATAATGTATTTATTAAAACCTGCACAAATACCTTTTCTTGTAGAGTTTACATACAAGTGGAAGAAATTCTGACAGAAGGTGATAAATGACATGGAAAAAAATCAGTCTAATTCAACATAGTATGAGAGTAAATTACAGTTAGATTAATTATACAGCATTCGTATAATAAGGCTAAATGCACAGAAATTGTCCATTCTCTGACTAGATTATTTCTTTCCTACTCAACATGATCTAGGTCTCTTTCTATTTGCCACATCCTTTCCCTAATGGCAAGATGTGAGGTAAATACGCATCAGAAATATTCAGTTACAATTGCAAATCCCTAAGTCCTCAAAAACCACTGTTTTTTTTTTTTTTCATTTTAAAACTGTAGTTGTCATAAAAACTAATTGAGTCGAGCATCTCAACCCTAATTCTTCAGATGTGAATAGTAAAGAAAACAGCCAAACAGAACTATAACAAGAAATTCCTGCTGAAGGCTCTTTTGTACCAAAAAATAGAACTTTGAGAGAGGCAAAGATGTGGGATAATATACCATATGCCTTTCTATAACTGGGCACAACAGGCCATCGCCTAAATGACTTTCATAGAGCACCCCATTGGGTCTAGGTACAGAACTGGAAGCCATACAGTGCCATTCAGCCCTCCACATGAACTTCTGGGTTTTTAATCGTGTTCTGTCACATTTTATTTTCATTAAAAAAAAATTATTTATTTTACTATGATTTTGATTTGTATGTACAAACTGATTTTGCAGGAACAATCAAGACCTCCCTGAGAATGTTGCAAAGAGAGTTATCCTCTGTTTGCTTGATAGAAAGCTGTGAGGTGTCCTTCAGCCAGACTGCTGGCTTTAAGTTCAGAAGTTCCATCACATCTGGAGAGCCATGTGCAAATTGCTATGTAGCCAAAGGACCTTAAATGCAAGGCACGGGCTCCCTCTAAATTAAAAAAAAAAATATATATATATATATATATATATATATATATACAAAAAAACACAAAAACCAAAAAACAAATCAAAGCCAATGCTATTTCTGGTTGTGGTTCAGAGACCCATTTGCACTCTGGATTATGGACAGTCTCTAGAGCCCCATTGTGGTTCAGACTTCCTTATCCCATCCACACTCATCTCTGTATTCATTCAGCAAATATAAGCTGGTGATCTGCTCTGCACCAAGCACACAGCTAGGCTCAAGGGGTATACAGATGTATAACACACAGCTCTAGAGCTCTATATACTTAAAATATGGTGAAAAGAACATGTGTATTAGAAGGTAATTAAATCTGGTGAAGTGCTGATAAAACTATGGGTGAGGGAAATTGCTATGGAAACACACATACACAAATCTGATGACTAATGGAATCTGAATGGAATTGAAATGTTTCAAATCAGGGATAATAATAGAATGTGACACCAATAAACAGATGTTTACTGACAAGAAAATAATTGGAATTTCATTCACAGTAGATGAAACACAACTGTGAGGACCTAAATGTGTGAGAGTGTGAATCATGAGAAGTCTTTGGCAAACTATTTAGGTTTTAGAAAAGACAGTGGAACCAGAGATCAAATTGCCAACATCTGCTGGATCATCAAAAATGCAAGAGAGTTCGAGAAAAAAAAAAAAAATCTATTTCTGCTATATTGACTGTGCCAAAACCTTTGACTGTGTGAATCACAATAAACTTTGGAAAATTCTGAAAGAGATGGAACCAGCAGACCACCTGAGCTGCTTCTTGAGAAATCTGTATGCAGGTCAGGAAGCAACAATTAGAACTGGACATAGAACAACAGGCTTGTTCAAAATAGGAAAAGGAGTATGTCAAGGCTATATATTGTAACCATGTTTATTTAACTTATATGCAGAGTACATCATGAGAAACACTGGGCTGGATGAAGCACAAGCTGGAATCAAGACTGCTGGGAGAAATATCAATAACCTCAGATATGCAGATGACATCACCTTTATGGCGGAAAGTGAAGAAGAACTAAAGAGCCTCTTGATGAAAGTGAAAGAAGAGTGAAAAAGTTGATTAAAGCTCAACGTTCAGAAAACTAAGATCATGGCATCCAGTCCCATCACTTCATGGCAAATAGATGGAGAAACAGTGGAAACAGTGTCAGACTTTATTTTTTGGGCTCCAAAATCACTGCAGATGGTGACTGCCACCATGGAATTAAAAGACACTCCTTGGCTGGAAATTTATGACCAACCTAGACTGCAGATGGTGATTGCAGCCATGAAATTAAAAGATGCTTACTCCTTGGAAGGAATGTTATGATCAACCTAGATAGCATATTCAAAAGCAGAGACATTACTTTGCCAACAAAAGTCTGTCTTGTCAAGGCTATGGTTTTTCCAGTGGTCATGTATGGATGTGAGAGTTGAACTGTGAAGAAAGCTGAGTGCTGAAGAATTGATGCTTTTGAACTGTGGTGTTGGAAAAGACTCTTGAGAGTCCGTTGGACTGCAAGGAGATCCAACCAGTCCATTCTAAAGGAGATCAGTCCTGAGTGTTCATTTGAAGGACTGATGCTAAAGCTGAAACTCCAGTACTTTGGCCACCTCATGTGAAGGACTGACTCATTGGAAAAGACCCTGATGCTGGGAGGGATTGAGGGCAGGAGGAGAAGGGGAAGACAGAGGATGAGATGGCTGGATGGCATCACCGACTTGATGGACATGAGTTTGAGTGAACTCCAGGAGTTGGTGTTGGACAGGGAGGCCTGGCGTGCTGCGATTCATGGAATTGCAAAGAGTTGGACATGACTGAGCGACTGAGCTGAACTGAACTGAGACAGCATATTAAGAAGCAGAGACATTACATTGCCAGCAAAGTTTATGGCTTTTCCAGTAGTCATGTATGGATATGAGAGTTGAACTGTAAAGAAAGCTGAACATTGAAGAATTGATGCTTTTGAACTGTGGTGTTGGAGAAGACTCTTGAGAGTCCCTTGGACTGCAAGGGGATCCCACCAGTCCATCCTAAAGGAATCAGTCCTGAATGTTCATTGGAAAGGCTAATGTTGAAGCTGAAACTCCAATATTTTGGGTACCTGATGTGAAGAGCTGACTCATTTGAAAAGACTCGAATTCTGAGAAAGATTGAGGGCAGAAAGAGAAGGGAATGACAGAAAAAGAGATGGTTGGATGGATCACTGACTCAATGGACATGTGTTTGAGTAGACTTTGGGAGTTGGGGATGGACAGGGAGGCCTGGCGTGCTGCGGTCTATGGGGTTGCAAAGAGTCGGACATGACTGAGCGACTGAAATAAACTGAACTGAAAATTTATTTAGTACCTGAAGTGTAAATTGTGGCTGGAGATGATTGTAGAGGGTTGCCTGGTAAGTTTGATAAGATTATGGACACATTGAGTGAACAGAAGCCTGCAGAGAACATATCAGAATTACTGGAGTCATAATGTAAGGCAGAAAACAGTCCTTTCAGCATACTAGCTAGAATTTAAAAGAGGAAGAACAGTAGATCACTTTCTTGAAAGGTGAGGGATGATACCAATGGCAAGGGTCATTGGCTTAAAGTGAATCACAGTGTTTGGAAATTGTTATACTGGGATCTGGGACCACTTTCCCCAATAAAGTGAAGATATATTTGCACTAATATCCAAGAGGACCTCTTGAGAACTTCTTATTTCTCACTTTTTTTAAAAAAAATTAATTTTTATTTTTTTAGTTTGTTTTGCTTTACAATACTGTATTTGCTTTGCTATACATTGACATGAATCAGCCATGAGTGTACATGAACTCCCAATCCCGACCCCCCACTCCCCCCTCCCATCCCACGTCATCTCTGGATTATCCCCTTGCATCAGTCCCAAGCATCCTGCATCCTGTATCGAACTAGACCAGCAATTTGTTTCACTTATGATATTACACATGTTACATTGCCACTCTCCCATATCATCCCACCCTCTCCCTCTCCCACAGAGTCCAAAAAGCTGTTCTATACATCTGTTTCTCTTTTGTTGTCTCGCATACAGGTTTATCATTACCATCTTTCTAAATTCCATATATATGTGTAGGTATACTGTATTGGTATTTTTCTTTCTGGGTTACTTCACTCTGTATAATCGGCTCCAGCTTCATCCACCTCATTAGAACTGATTCAAATGTATTCTTTTTAATGGCTGAGTAATACTGCATTGTGTATATGTACCCAGCTTTCTTATCCATTCATCTGCTGAAGGACATCTAGGTTGCTTCCATGTCCTGGCTATTATAAATTTTAAGCACCTCTCTTCACCTCATTTCTCAAAAGTAAAATGATGTGACTTCTGGATGACCATCTGCCCCCATGTTTTGACTTCACATGAAAAAAAGAGACAGAAAACCAAAACACAATTTGAATGTTCCTATCACCTCAGCATGTACCAGGGGACATTCTTTGGAAGAAACCGTGTGCCCCCAATGTGAGACTCAAATGTGGCCAACAGATCAGCCAACTCTAAAGTCATCCTGCTGTTACTATACTCAATAGCATCATCTCTCAGTAAGTGCTAATGCTTTCTTTGTCTTACTCCTACGCAATTAACAAGTGGAAAGGAAAAGTCCTGACATTAGTTCAACAAACACTCACACTAGGATCAAGGCAAGGTATTATACAGAAACATGCAAATACTTTTTTATCTTTAATTTTCTCAGCAACCTTCCAAAATCATGGTTGTTCTCTTCCTTTCATAGATGAGTAAGTTCACACTTCAAAGATGATGCATTTTGCATAAGGATAGCAATAATGGGAGGAAAATGAGAGTATGTCTGTGAGAGCAGAGTTAATTTTTTTTTTTTTTGTCTTGTTCTCAAACTGTTCATCAAGAGTGAAAAAACAATTATGAATCTCATTCAAGATCTCTGTGCTATTTCAATGTTAGGACCTGATTTTCAGCTAAGTTCAAAGGAGGTGTGGCAGGGTATTGGGTCAGACATGTAGCACAGCTATTCCGTTGGCACTGATGTAGCCTTTGTTGGAGTAATTTTACCTACAAAATTCTGTCTTTCATCTCTGGATGCCCAAGCACTTACCCTCAAGCACTGAAGGAATTTGAATTATGCAAGGGAATGTAAGTTCAAAGACAGATGGTTATTTCTATACAGGTAAAGCTTTTTAAAAATTTAATTTGATTAGAAATGTACTTATATCTAGAGAACTTTGGTCCAAATTCACATTAAGGTGTCTTCCACTTTGTCATGCCCATCACCACCATCCTATGAGCTTGATATTTATTATCATCATAGTTTATCTTCATGTCTGCATGCAAAGTCTTGAGGTCGTGCATTCTCAGGTTGCTCACTGGAATCAGCTAGGAAAATCCTAAAATGAAAATTCTACAGCCATACCTCAGGCATAACAAACCAGAATCCCTGAAAATGAGAGCTGGAAATGTGGATTTTAATACTTTACAAGAGAACCTGCTGGCATTTAGAATTTAGAGAGCATATTCACATGAACTGTCTTATGTGATCTCTCCAACAACCTTTTGTGGGAAGGAGAGCAATACCAAGTTTAGAAGGTTGAGGTGAATTTTCCAAGGGAAATCGTGGGGAATAAACCTTCAGCACACTTACCCAAAGCACTGTATCCTTTCCATTCCCTTATCAGTGTAATGACCTACAGAAAGGCCACATGATGGAGAACAATGGTGCTAGGTAAATTTTATCTAGAGGCATAGTAGGGGTTGAAAGGTCCTGCTTCCTGGAAGGTTGTGTTGAGAAGTGTTCAGGAGCTGCTTTTGGGCTGAGGTGGAGTGTGATGTTTTGTGTCTGACATGTATGTGGAAGTGCTGTGTGATGGTTCACCTGCTTATAAGATTCACCTTATACACTCTTGCTGCTGCTGCTGCTAAGCCACTTCAGTCGTGTCTGACTCAGTGAGACCCCATAGACGGCAGCCAACCAGGCTCCCCCATCCCTGGGCTTCTCCAGGCAAGAACATTGGAGTGGGTTGCCATTTCCTTCTCCAATGCATGAAAGTGAAAAGTGAAAGTGAAGTTGCTGTTGTGTCCAACTCTCAGTGACCCCATGGACTGCAGCCTATACTCTTAGTTTCTTCCAACTGTTGAGTCTCTTATTTCTGCTTCCTTCTCTGTCTAATCATAGTCAAGTCTTTCAAGCTGATTCTCTGCCAAATACTTAAGTATATTAAGCTGGTGATCAAACTCAAGTACTGGTTTATTCCACATCCGGTAACCTTCATGGGCTACTCAGTGGCACAATGGTAAAGAACCTGCCTGCCAATGCAGGAGATGGGAATTCAATCCTTAGGTTGGAAGATCCCCTTGGAGTAGAAATGGCAACCCACTCTAGTATTCTTGGCTAGAAAACTCCATGAACAGAGGAGTCTGGTGGGCTACAGTCCATGGCCTCACAAAATTGAAGGCAAAAAAAATTGGAAGGCAAAATATGATTGAGCAGTCATGCATGCACAGCACCTTTACTAATATTGAAGAAATCAGACCAACATATAGTATGACTCTACTAGAAATGTATGGTATTGACTTCACACAGTAAAACAATCTTCCTTTCTTGTGCACACAAATCAAGTGGGAAAACTTGTCACAAGTTTTGTATAGAAGTATATAACTTATTTATTCTAGATAATTTATTTTTCTCCACTGCAATACTGAAATTGTGATATTCCTTCAAAATACACATTTTCATAACTGAATGGAGTTCAACATGATGTTATGTATATTTTTACTAACAATCCAGAAGTGAAAATCATATCACAGAGGAAATATGCAAACAGAAACACTTAAATATATAAACGCACATCTAAAAAAGTAATATCATTGTTATTCTAATTCTATTTGTACTTTTTTGAGGCAGCAAAATGTCATATGGGATATAAATGTTCTAGGTAGTTAGGTATCTGATTTCAAATAGAGGCTGTAAGACATGTTTGTGTTCATTAAAATCATCATAAAGATGAGCATATATACACAGAGAGGGGCTTCCGTGGTGGCTCAGAGGTTAAAGCATCTGCCTGCAATGCAGGAGACCTGGGTTTGATCCCTGGGTCGGCAAGTTCCCCTGGAGAAGGAAATGGCAACCCACTCTAGTATTCTTGCCTGGAGAATCCCAAGGACAGAGGAGCCTGGTGGGCTACAGTCCACGGGGTTGCAAAGAGTTGGACATGACTGAGCGACTTCACTTTCATATACAGAGAAGGCAATGGGAACCCACTCCAGTACTCTTGCCTGGAAAATCCCATGGATGGAGGAGCCTGGGGGCTGCAGTCCATGGGGTCAGTAAGAGTTGAACACGACTGAGCGACTTCACTTTCACTTTCATGCATTGGAGAAGGAAATGGCAACCCATGCCAGTGTTCTTGCCTGGAGAGTCACAGGGACAGCAGAGCCTGGTGGGCTGCCGTCTATGGGGTTGCAGAGTTGGACATGACTGAAGCGACTTAGCAGCAGCATACACACTCAAATGTATCACATTAATCCTGTGGGCTGGGTATATTTTCTATATGTTCCAAAAGAAAAAAATATGCAAGAGAGATTAACATGTTCAAGGTTATATATCTAATATATGGTAGATGTGGTTGGAATTCAAATCCAGGTTATTCATTCCCAAAGTATATGCTGTTCTCCCTATACAATTATACAATCCTGCTAAATATATTTTTTAATTATAAAAGGCAAACAACTCCTTTATGAGTGAGGTGATTTTGCAGATGAGTAAGATGTAAGCCCTCATTGTTTTATTTTGTTTTTTAGCAACATTAGCCGCCCAACCCACTTTGTATATCCTGATATCCTTAGGAAAGTGATGTGATTTTTCTGGACATTCCACTATAACCATGTCCAATTTTATATATGGAAAAGCAGTTATCAAAAAAGGAAAATAAAGAAGGAAAAAATATGTATGTGTAAAACTGAGAAGAATTTCTGTGGTGAGAACTAATTCATCAGAGTACATAGTGATATGTGAGTTGAGCTTTTCTTTAGGACAGTTTATTAGTTATACATTCAGTATATTTTGCATGCTAAGTTTTGTCACATACAGAATCTCACTTAAAGCCATTAATAATTTCAACAAAGAAAAGAGGAGAGATAAGGGAAGGGGAGAAAGGAAGAGGAGAGGAGAATAAGGAGGACAATCCATGATGATTTCCCCTCTTTAATGGTGCCTTGAGGCAGAAAAACAAAGACAACCCTGAATCTGGTTTCAAATAGATTCCTTACTTGTAAGATTCACCCACCTTCCCTTGGCTTTGCAAAAGGATATTAAGCAGCTTCTGTTAGTACCCTTAGAAAGACACGGCATTCCAGGTAACTGTAATTGGTCTGTGCTTAAAAGCTACAGTAAACAGTAAACATAGGAGAAACAAAATACACTGCTGAGTGACCTTGGAGAGGACTGCCTTCAGCGGCAGGCTGGGGAAAACCACATCATTATCAGGGACGGGGACCACCAGGCTGTGGGACAGTCAGTCTGGAGGACATTTTCACAGGGGCAACTCCTGGGTGCCAGTCTCATTTACACATTATGGCACCAAGTGCTTTTGATTATGTGAGAACAAGTGAAATCTACCTTGAGGTGTGTCAGTATTCCAGCTTGAGGCACTGAAATTCTTGACAAGGTAAAGCCATGTATTAAGAGCTGTGCTATTTAGGAGCCTGAGCATCCACAAGTGCCCCTGTCCCCACTCCCACCCCCTCATCCCTTATTTCATCTGAGACATTAAATGATGGTGCTCTTTTCAGTTTGGCTGCAAAGTCATTAATTTTATGTTTGAAATGGAGAGGGAAGAAAAGACAAATTTTCTCAGCTTTTGAGATGTCAAGGGAATTTCACAGAACCCTGAAAGAGAAAAGTTCATTTTTTTTTTTCTTTTAAGATTTAAGATACGAGAAGGATGACTGACTGGCATTGTTCAATGACTGACAACTACAGGAACTCTCCTTTGTGTCATGATCTTAAATCAATCAAAATAATCAAGACATCTGTAAAAAGTTCCTTCTATAATAAAAAGTCAAAAAGTGACCCTCAATAATGCCATGGACAAAAAAAGTGTGATTCATACAAATGGAACACGGTCAGGTTGATACAATCCCATACAAATCCAACTTTAGCCAAATCTGAATGCCTTAACAACAATGATGATTATAATACAAATAGTAATATCTATAAGGGGTCATTTTGTTAACACACTATATGAATTTTTTTGTATGCTTTCGCTTCTTTAATTCTCACAGCCATATTCAAGTAGATGCTATAATCATACCTATTGCTTAAATGATGGAGCTGGAGCCTAGAGATTAATAATTTTTCTGTGATCACATAGGTAACAAAAGGCAAGTCTGAGAACAGAGCCAAGCTTCATTTGGCAGATCCAAGACCCTGTGTTTTTAGGCATTAGTTGTTTATTAAATTATTTAATAGCTTTCTGTGAAAACATAAATATCTTTTCCTGAAACACAACATTAAATCTCTCATCACTAGTGTCTTTGCTCATCTGGAATACCACTACTGCTTTACAATGTGGTATCCTCTCCTTATGGCAAATAAAATTATATTTCCAATAGTTGGTGTTTGAAAATTCCTGAGGCATGCTTGTTTATTCTGGCCCTTGATTTGGCTCAAATCAGGAGTTTGGAATTCAGAATCAGAAATTGAAGAAGCAGATAGAAACCATATCAGAATTTATTGTTGTTGTTAATATATTCGGGGCTTTCCTTTTGGCTCAGTTGGTAAAGAATCTGCCTGCAAAGCAGGAGACCTGGTTTTGATCCCTGGGCTGGGAAGATCCTTTGGAGAAGGGAAGGGCTACCCACTCCAGTATTCTGGCCTGGAGAATTCCATGGACTGTAAAGTCCATGGGGTTGCAAAGAGTTAATATACTAGTTACATTTTTAAAAGTGAGTATAGTTATCTCAGTTACAGATGACAGACCAAATATTTCCGATTCCAGTATTTCAACTGTAACCATTCTGTGCTTAAAAAACAGAGGTGGGAGCTAGAGATTGCATGTCAGTTTTCAATAACTGATTCAAATAGAAATTTAGCAGCTGATAAAAGGGAGGAAAGGGGTTTTTACCACAGATTTTAAATCCCAAACTACTACTTTATATCTTTCAGGTAATTTGGAAATGAGTCTGTGGATATATTGAATGTTCAGCATCTTACAAATGATTCATATACAGTAAACCACCAGGGAAACTCAATAATTGCTGAATAGAATGAGAGCTATGTTTCCAATTTAGGAGAACAGGAAAACTACAGTAGAAAAGGCACGTAAAATAATAAAAGAAAATCTTCATAGGGTTATATTGCTGCATTAAAAACAAAAGCCAAACAAACCAAAAAACAAGCTCAGCTCCCTCTAGGCCATCCATGTGTGTACTGCTTCGGTCGGCAGACTTTGCTAGGAATTCCCAGTTCTGACGGGGATGCAATGAGTGATTGCCTCTGTCCACAGACACTTTTAGACTGCCATCCAGGGTCCAGATGTCAAAAAGGGCCTGATCAGGGAAGAAATCCACTGTTTTGCTCTAACTTCTGCCTCCTGTTACTGAAAATGAAAAAACTCTCTTTTGGGGCGTGATATAGGGGATTTTAAAAAGTAAATGAGGTTGTAACATAAATATCACTATTTTCTTTCTTAAAAACAAGAGCAATTGTCAATGAGGAAAACTCAGCCAGACATATCCTAAAGCTAATTAAAATTATGTCAGGAAATAAACTAATTAGGACACTAGTGTACAGAGGTGTGTCATTGTGTACATTCTAGGTAAAAATAAAGAGAAAGAAGAAAGCACTGAAATTCTCCAAAAACATTAAATGAAATAGAGAATTTCATACGATTATAGGAAAGCAAATTAATTATTGCTTTGTTCAACACTGACAGGGCATGATAGAAATAAGAACCTCTGGTGGGCTGCCGTCTATGGGGTCGCACAGAGTCGGACATGACTGAAGCAACTTAGCAGCAGCAGCAGCAGCAGAGATGTTTAAAGGTAAAAAAAAAAAAAAAACAAAAAACTTGTTTTCCGGTGGCTCAGAGGTTAAAGCGTCTGCCTCCAATGTGGGAGACCCGGGTTCGATCCCTGGGTCGGGAAGATCTTGGAGAAGGAAATGGCAACCCACTCCAGTATTCTTGCTTGGAGAATCTCATGGACTGAGGAGCCTGGTGGGCTGCAGTCCATGGGGTCACAAAGAGTCGGACATGACTGAGTGACTTTACTTTTACTTTCCAGCTAAGCAATTGTTTGGCTCCACTTGATGTCCTATTACTTTGTCAAAGTGATTCTTTACTCTCTTTGAGCACCTGAAGGAAGTCACTTAAAATCCCAGGGATATGTAAAAAGGCAAGTCCCACCAAAGCAAGTGAAATCTTAACCAGTGCATATACCTTTAAAGGTCTGAGACTGGAAAATTACGAGATGCATTTGCATGAGTTGCTGACAAGCTTCACTGTGAGAGGAGAAAACACCAGAAACATTACAGCTCTTCAATTTCTGAAATCCATTTTTGTACACAAGCTGCTGGTCATGTCTGCAGATTTCTCAAGCTGCATCCCCATAAAACAACAAAATTGGACACTGTCAGCAGAAAAAGAGCATTTTGAATACATCAGTCAGAAAACAAGCACATTTGAAAACCAGACTTAAGAAAAGGTCAAACGGGAGGTTTGAGAAACCCACTAAAAGCTCTCACATGAATGCCTGTATCTATCTATTTTGAAACTGATATACTGCTGACTACCACAAGCTTGCATTTCACATGATTCATGCTCATTGCATTTCCCATAGCCAAACTTAATTAAATATTTCTACATCTGGCTTCTTAATATGTTTTGAAACTTTCAAAATAATTCCCTTAAGCCTTGAAAAACTCCTGAAAAAATTATATTTATGAGTACAAAGTACTCTGCTAGAAGTCACCATGGTTAATTACAGTAAAACAATCTTTGTGATTGGTATCATGTATAAAGTTAATTGTCTCATTAACCTTAGCCATTATAATCTGGTCCCGTTATAAGTAAGAATCAAAAGAAGGGCTAGAAATGAAATATAATGACATCAAAATATTGTATATTCCTCCATTGTGATCTTTAAGATTTAAATGCCTGTCTCTTCAGGTTAATAACCAGTAAGTGTTGTCATGTCAAAATGACAGACTAATAGAAAACTGGCATCTTAGGATGCTTTAGCACATTTTAGATTCACTGTCTTCATTTCTCTTCCCCATTTCTATCTCTAGGCAACAAAAAAATTAAATAATTACTTGCCATGGAAGAAACACGTCCATTCACTATTTAGTAGATCTCTTAAGGTAGACAGTAAAACCATGTGCACAATTCTAGTGGGTTCCCACGCAAAGATAAAGAGAATTTAAGAGCATTCTAGTTTGGTGGCCAAAACACATAATGAAGTGACAGACTTTGATCAGTGTTAAGGAGGTAGCCTCACATAGGAGCAAAGGTTCATTCATGGTTACACCAGAAGCTGAAAATCTGAACTCTAAGGGCTTAAAGATGATTCAAGAACCCAAATGATTAACTGGATATTGAAGTCATCTGGAAGAAGTCGATTATGACTTAGTCCTAGTTTGTCTCAGATATTGCTAACTAAATGTATCCCTGTCTTAATGACCCAGATATGATGGATGGAAATGAAACAATATGCTGTAAAAATGACAAGAGTTACTGTTAACTGAATGCTTGCTGCTGCTGCTGCTGCTACTAAGTCGCGTCAGTCGTGTCCGACTCTGTGTGACCCCAAAGACGGCAGCCCACCAAGCTCCACTATCCCTGGGACTCTTCAGGCAAGAACACTGGAGTGGGTTGCCATTTCCTTCTCTAACGCATGAAAGTGAAAAGTGAAAGTGAAGTCGCTCAGTCATGTCCGACTCTTTGCGACCCCATGGACTGCAGCCCACCAGGCTCCTCCGTCCATGGGATTTTCCAGGTAAAAGTACTGGAGTGGGTCGCCAGTGCCTTCTCTATATTAATAAGTATTAATTGAATATTACCTATACTTGGTAATTACTCCCATATACTTTAAATCTTTATAGTGCCCTACTAGTTAATTAATGTCCCCATTTTACAGAAGACATTAAGACTGAAATACCAGATTTTGTTGGTATGGTATTGATGTGTGAAAACTTTATCCTTACAAACTAGAAATGTGTGACTTGGCACATTCATCAACATAGACATTTAATAACACTAGTCTGCCCAATAAAATGTGTACAGTTGCCTTAGGGGATGAGTAAGAATGTGTGCACTGAGAGGATTTAGAAGATATGCTATGAAACAGGAAACCAAATGGATCTTTTTTTCAATAGACAGTCTAGACCGCTGGATACTACTTTTGTTTAGGTTTTGGTTTATTTTTAATTAATTTAGTGACCTTTGGTTATGTGCTCTATCTAAAGAGAATAGTATGAAAGAGCTCAATGTAAGAAGCTTTTCTGAATTAACCATAATCTTATGATATATTCTCATAAAAGGCAATTCCACACACTTTACACAGCAATATAAAAAGTAATTCTGAAAGTCTTATGTAAAATAATCATTTCATAATTGAGACAGAATTAGTTTTCTATACTATTTCTCAATAACTGAACTCTTTACATATTGGTTTTCCTAGAGAAACAAGATGATTCATACAAAGAATCTAGGTTGGTTAGAGATTTTTAGAGAAAAGATAAAATGCCTGAGCATCAGAATAAAGTCTCTGGGGATGAGTGGGGGGTGGGGCTGGGGGTGAAGGAGCAGGGATCTGAAGGGCTGTTTATTTTCATTCCTTAGAACTCATTCAACCAGGGGTGGGCAGGGTACAGAAACTTCTAGAATAAATGTACTTAGTGAACAAGGGCCTAGTTGCTATGGAGACTGACTGGAAAATATGGCAGTTCCTCCTCAAGTTAGAGGAGAAGTGGATGGGTGAAACTCTGCTGCTGTTCCCTTGTGATCGTCTCTCCTCCTTTTCTTGGGTCTTGAGCCTTGTTTGCTCCTTTTCTCACACTCACTGCTGTCTCTTTTTGTACCTGCTAGTTTTTCTTTGTTACTTCCTTTATTAAGGAATGAAATTCTTCACTATCTTAATTGAACTTGTGAATGCTGAGCTCTAAAAGACTTATTCTAGAAAATATTGAATCTCTGAAGAAAAATTAGTTGCCTAAAGGGCTAGCCCACAATGTATTATATATTGCTGGAAGAGAGCACCCAAGAGTGAATTCTTTCTGTGAAAGTGAAAGTCGCTCAGTTGTGTTGACTCTCTGCACCATGGACTGCTGGAGTGGGTAGCCTGTTCCTACCTCCAGGTGACCTCCCCAACCCAGGGATCAAACCCAGGTCTCCTGCATTGCAGACAGATTCTTTACCAGCTGAGCTACCAGGGAAGCCTTGAATGCTTTCTGAAGAATTTTAAATGCCTTCAGGTACCTAGACCACAGGTTCATAGGAAAGGAGGCATATTTCAGGGAAGTCCATATCCATACTTTGCAGCTATGGATATATGATTAGTAGTTCTTTGAACTTGTTTAAAATTTCAACTCAATAAAAATCTTAGAATTCTATAGTCTTAGTTCTTATTATTTTTGGTCTTTTCCTTCCTATGTCAGGGACTTGTGATTGCAACCTAAAGAAACCTACTAAAAATAACTTATAGTAAAAAAAAAAGTGAAAGTGAAAGTGAACATGAAGTTGGTCAGTCGTGTCCGACTCTTTGCGACCAATGGACTGTAGCCCACCAGTCTCCTCCATCCATAGGATTCTCCAGGCAAGAATACTGGTGTGGGTTGCCATTTCCTTCTCCAGGGGATCTTCCTGACCCAGGGATCGAACCCAGGTCTCCCACATTGCAGGCAGATGCTTTAACCTCTGCACTACCAGTAAAAAAAGTAGTAATTGAGAAAACAAAATTTAATTTCTTAGATATCTATTAACAAACAAATGAAAGGAAAATAAAACATACCTCCTGGAGACTTAAACCTGAATGTAAAAATTTAAAAATAGAAGCATTTTCCCAGTTCTCATTTGTAAAGACTGCTCGGTTTAGTTTTTCTTTGTGTGTATATGGGGCAGAGGGGTATGCCTGCTTCCTGAATAAAAGTTTAATCTATTAATTTTTTTTTTCCTCTAACACTATGTTGGGTATTTTGTGTCTCTGGGTTTCATAGCCCTGACTCTTACCCCATCTCAAGAGAGAATGCTACTCAAAGACTGTATTCTCTGATAGACTGTAGTCCACCAGGCTCCTTTGTCCATGGGGTTTCTCAGGCAAGAATATTGAAGTGGGTAGCATTCCTTTCTCCAGGGGATTATTTCTGACCCAGGGATTGAACCCAGGTCTTCTGTATTGCACGTGGATTCTTTACCATTTGAGCCACCAGGGAAGCTCCAGTTCAGAGACAGTACTCCCTAAATGCAGATTCAACTTCTCTTTTTCATTATTAAGTGAAATGAATTAACTCACAAGCAGACTATTAGGAAGGGGATAGGATCAGTAGTGCCTATCTCTGAGCTGATCAGAGTTTGCCAGTATGTCAGGTTATACAAATGAACTTATTACTTAGGCCTACAATTTTAACAATGTCTCTTGACTTGAGATATCTCAAAGAAGGTGATAACAAATACTAAGGCAGACACTCAATTACATGTCTATGTTATAGTCTGGTACATTCTTGTATTTCATTCATACATTTCTGCAATCAACAAAGATGTTTTGATATGCATTTTAGAATACCAAAGACCCTATAGAATACTCTAGAGATTTAGAATGATTCACTGTACATTTAAGTACATTATAATTTTTAAATTTTCCTATTGCAAAGATATTGTCTCACAGCTGTGCGTTTAGCGCTTGATCTTTTACATCAAGTAAAAGGAATAACTAACCAACATATCTCATTCTTAAACTGTAAATCATTCTAGATGATCTATATGAATAGAAGAAAAGGAAAAATATCTTTTAAAAAAGACTAGTAGGGAAACAAGCATATTATATATCTAATAAATTATAAGTATATACTGTGTAATTAAAGTTTGCAATGATATTAAAGTTCTGCAATATTATGTGCAGCAAAAATAGCTTGAAAAGAATTAAATGACAATTAAGCTTAAATATTTTTCAAATTACTGAATCAGTATTAAACTTAGGAAGTGGCTTTAATATACAGATGATAACCAATGATTATTTATTGTATATGAGTAATTTGTGTATTGTGTAATATATGTGTGTGTTTGGTTACATATTGGTTTGAGCATTATGGTTTGATGAAAGCATACATAGGAAAATGTCCATTGAGGTAAATTTTATAAACTATATATGATAGCTCATATATACAAGAATCTAGTCATTTAATAGCTAGCGTATTGATTTTAATTTGGAAAATATCATTAGTAAAATGCTTAAAATTCTGTAGTGTCTGCAATATTTAGTCAAAAATAGTAAATAGCAAATATACAATGTCTTTTGAAAGTAAATGCACACACATACAATGTACACCCACAATATTACTATGAAGCATGCCACAAATTCTTTATTGCATTAAATGAGATGGAACAGAATATATGGTACTTTATACCCAAACTCTATTGAAAATTCTTAATCCAAAATTCATTTGAAGCCTACCCTTCTAAGTAATCAACATGATAATTATTTCAGAAATCCAGCTTTTTTTTGGTAATTATTTTTAGAAAGACTGACACTTAAAATAAATGGACAGTATCAGCTATATAAATGATTTACTGTATATTATTATACTTTAAAATTTTATTCATAGCCATTCTGTACAACCAAGTTGCTTATAATTTGCTATAATTGCTCCTCAAATAGAGCATTAAGTTTTATGGCTTCATATTTTCCTTGACTAAAAGGCTTTATTACCATAACAATGCTCAGAAAATGGAAATATTGATACCCATAACCTCTAAGTAATGTTTGCTTATTATTTAATGTAGGGATATGCAGCTCAAATCTAAATGAATCAGAAAGTGCCAAGGCATTGTGTTTTTTTTTTTTTTCCTTTGTCCTAATGTACTATTTCTGTTGTAATAGACTTAGGACTCTTAAAGAATAGAAACATTCTAGTTTATTATGCATTTTTGTGTGTAACAAGGCAGAAGTCTCTGATAATACCTGAAATCAAAAGAACAGTTTTCTAATTTAAACCTTGATTTCTTATTTTTCCACAGACTGATGCCCTTTGTGGGAGCATAGAAATTTATAGCCAAACCTCAATCTATTAGGATCAAGACATAAAAGAAAAAAAAAAAGATGGCTTTTAGTACAGAGGGAAATAGCCTTTTACAATATTAATAAAGGCTCTCCATACTTACTATATTTCTTTGACCTGTAATGTCAGAAATATAGATTACACCCTTAAATCGTGCACTTCTTGCTTCATACCGAATTTGCACCATTCGGCTTTATCACAAATGTGCCCAGATTTTTACGACATCTGGCACATTTATAGCAATTAGTTCTGGCAGGCTGTAGTGCCGCCAGTCTCAATTGCACAGTCCAAGAACATACACAAATTATGATTAGTAATGATTTATTCAATGATGGAGTAATTTATCTTAGTCATTTAAAGCCTAAAACTGTAAGAGTTGACAGTTATGATTTGTGCTATGGTTTTCTTTGATATCAAGTTCTTTCTAAACAGTAAACGAAATGGATACAAAAATTGAAAAGCCATTGAAATAAATACTATACCATAGTAAAACATTCTTTATCCCCATGGGATAAAATTATGAAATTGTACCAATTAGCCCAATCTTTTTCAAAATAGATAAGTAAAATGCAGTGTTTGGAATTCTCTGAAAGATCTTGTAAATTTTAATTAATTCAGTTTTTTATCACCAATTGGCTAAAAGCCTTCTCTCATTTATAAAGAATGTCATATATGAAAACCTCATAAAGTATTTCAATTATGATTAACAATGGTGATTTTTAGAAGCACTGAACTATGATTCATGGTTTTCCCTTTCTCCTGTATGGTCGAATTTCTTTCTCCTTCTTTTATACCCGTCTACATGCTATTTATGCTTCAAGTTCTGTGGAGTGCCTTTCTTAGTTCCTTACTTGCCCTGACCACAGAATTTGAAACTGACTACATTTATCTTGGTCTAACTGTTACTATTTCACTTATTGTTGGTAATGTACCATTATTAGTTGATTGTCCATATCCTGTGTATTATGTATTCTTCACCATGTTGAGTACAGTATCAGGTACATAGTAAGTACTTTAAAAAAAAATCTTGCTGCCCTTTTTTTGGAAGAGATATGAATGCTATAGTTAATCCTGTCAAATCTTCAGAAGAGTAAGTCTTTTCTCATGACTCAAGATGATAAAATTTTCAGTATGATCTCAGCCTTAGGAAACTATTCAGGAAAAATCTATTCTCTTCTTCCATCCTGCATGTGGGGGAGGACGTGAAACCATCACCAGTGATAGATGTATCTTCTCATTTCCCTTTCTACTTGCAGAAGACCCATCACTGAACTCGAGCCCTTGAAAGATGGCTGAGCCACTAGATAACAGGAAGCATGAATCAAGAATTACATAATGGAAGAGAACCACTCACTGATGTTACTACTCTCATTTTGACTTTAAGTAACTGAAAGATCATCTTCTGTTGGGTTAACCTCCTGAAATTTGGCAGTTTCTGGTTTGAGGAGCTTTTACTAATGTGACTAAATAGAGATCATTCTTCTTATTTACATTTTAAAATCAGCTTACTTTTATTATTTTTATAACCCTAAATAGGCTTCTATTATTATTTTCCATGATTAAGATCTTCATTTTATGTATTACTTTGGGATGGTAAAGCAAAAAAAATTCTGCTAGAGTTGCTTTCCACGTATTAGTTAGTAGAAAGGTATTTTTCATATACAGACACCTCTTGCTATGCATATATTTTGATAACCAACTTGGTCTTAATGCAAGAGCATTGATCTCTTGGACTTTGGGCTAAGTCCAAGCTGTTGTCAGATGATTTATTTTCCTAGTACTGGTCATGGACTCTCACTATGACTACTTCACAGGGATAAACTCTTGATTTGTACTCTTTATTTCTGTTCTTTCAGCTTTTTTTGAGGTATAAGTGACAAATGAAAATTGTATATAAAATTGACCATTGAACAACACAGAGATTGGAGTTGCCAAGCCTCTGTGCAATCAAAAATCAAGTATAACTTTACAGTTAGCTCTCCATATCTGTAGCTTGTTTTTTAAGTCCCATTTTTAAATTTTTGCTTTTGCTGTCTGTGTTTTGAATGTCATATCTTTATTTTTTTTCTTTAATTAATTTTTATTTTTTAGTTTGTTTTGCTTTACAATACTGTATTCATTTTGCTACACATCGACATGAATCAGCTATGAGTGTACATGAACTCCCAATCCCGACCCCCACCTCCCCTCTCCCGCCCCACACCCTCTCTCTGGATTATCCCCGTGCATCAGTCCCAAGCATCCTGCATCCTGCATCAAACCTGGACTGGTGATTCGTTTCACTTATGATATCACACCTTACACTGCCACTCTGCCAACCCATCCCACCCTCTCCCTGTCCTACAGAGTCCAAAAGGCCGTTCTGTACATCTGTGTCTCTTTTGCTGTCTTGCGTACAGGTTTATCATTACCATCATTCTAAATTCCATATATATGTGTAAGTATACTGTATTGATGTTTTTCTTTCTGGCTTACTTCACTCTGTATAATCGGCTCCAGCGTCATCCACCTCATTAAAACTGATTCAAA
>SJXQ01002976.1:124114-174704 GCA_006408695.1 Aepyceros melampus | reverse complement strand
GTGTGTGGTGGGGGGCATCGCGTCTGCCTTGTGGAGCGGACGTCACGACTCCCCCTCCAGCCACAGCTGGAGTTTGGAGAAGTTTGTACTTGGGCTCTTGGGGGTGGTGGCCAGGTCAGGGAGGGGAGGAGAAAGTGCGTGCGTGCGTGCGTGTGTGTGTGTGTGTGTGTGTGTTCGAAACACAGTTCCTAAGTACCTCCAGGGCTGGGGGAATTGAATGGGGGGCGGCGCCTGGCTGTGGCCGAGGAGGAGGTCAGAGGCGCGGATCCGTGGGGTCAAGAGACCGCTTTGTTCCGGGAGCTGCGGGCGGGGGGTGGGATAAGGGCGAGAGGGCCGCCCGTGGCACGGGACGCTGGGACCTGTGTGTATCTTGGGACGCGGTGAAAGAGAAGCTTGGGAGCTAGCAGGTCTGACCTGGGCTGGGGGAGGGGGGCGTCTCCCGCCACAGATGAAGTGTCTGTATCTTCCCGAGGAGTCTGTCCATTGTGGAAACTTAGAAAGCACAAACATATTGAAAGGAAACCCTTCACCCGCAGTCCCCTCCTGGTAACCCATGCATGCACCGCACATCCGAAGAAAGCTGCTTTTTGTGGAGGTGTATTCCAGCCTCTCTCTTTTCCTATATGGACTGTGCAGAACTGGACCGAGTTCCACCTCTGGGCTCTCTTCACTCATATAGACCCCGGCAGGGAAGTTTAGCAGCTTTCTCTTCAGGCTTGGATTTCTAGAGATTCCATGGTTAGGGGGTGACTCAGAGAGATCTGGGAGGCCTGGACAGAGAGGTAGGGTGGTGGGTCCCCCCTCTCATTCCAAGTGGGCAGGGTGCAGTCTTGAAAGGGGTGACTGGGCAGTCAAGTTTAATTAAACATTACACCTGGTGGAATATTTCCTGGGAGCCCACATGGTCTGCTCCACCCCTAGGCTGGGCAGGGACAGTGTGGGCAGAGGTGGCTTGAAGTGGGGCGGAAGGGAGCCCTGTGCACTGGACATTGGAAATCGAGTTTGTTCTGGGCTCCCCTGAACCTTTTCTGCTGTGATTGTTGTAAAACAAGGAGGGTTGAGCTGCAGATATTGAAAATCATCTTTTTCGATAAGTCTCACATCTGAGTCCTGTTGCCTGAGAACAGACATCCTGTTTTGGGGGTGGGCATCAGTATTGTTTGCTGAGATGGCATCTAGTTTGGGCTGTCAGGGGGTGTGTGTGTGTGTGAGGCAATCAGTGGGTGTTTAATAAGCACATACCAGCCGAATCTTGGTGCAACAGTGCCCTGCACTCCTCAACTCTCAATGTGAAGGATATCAACTTGTGAAGAGATGTTCAACAATATGAGCAGCTAGTTACACCTGGAACAGTGAGAGAGGGCTTTGCTCAATGGGGGAAATTTGAAATGGGTCTTGAGGGTTGAGTAGGAGCTCACTGAGTGGACTCCTCTCTCAGCTTCCAGTGAATTGCCCTCACTTCTACTCAATTGCCAATTACAGTTTGAGCATCAGTGGGCTTTGCTGTTTTTAAAAAACAAACTTTTAATGTTGTGTGTGTTATTTATGTTTATTATGTATACATAAAATATGCATTAATCTCAAGGACAAGCCCAGCATACTTTTATGAGTGGATACACACGGTAACCATTACTAAGATCATGATGTAGAAATTTTCTAGTACTCAGATGTTTTGTCTCCCTTCTCACCACCCCCACCTCAATAAAGCAGCTACTATTTTAATCTTTATTGCTATAGTTTTGCCTCTAGAATTTCTTACAAAATTGAATAGTATAGTGTATGTACTCTTTTGAAATGGCCTTTTTTTTTAATTCCACATTATCACTTTCTTGGTTGTATCAGTAGTACCTTTTTAAAAGTTTTTTAAAAAATGACTTCATTGAAGTATGATTTACATATCATAAAATTCAACCTAAGTTTATAAGTCAGTGATTTTTAGTAAATCTGCAGGGTTTTGCAAACATCCTAACAACGCAGCTGGGGAACCCTTTCATTACCTGCTAAAGGTCCCCAGGGCCCAGCATCTCGCTGTGTCATTCGTGCTCCTAGCCTGAGATCAGGCAGAACGTACTGCCTTGTTTTTGCCAAGGACTCATCCACTGTATGGATGTACCACAGTTTGTTGATGTGTTCTTCAGTGAGGCACCTTTGGGTTGTTTGCAGTTCAGGCTGTCCTGGAGGGCTGGAGCTGTCAGTCCTGGGGGGTTCTGTGGAGTTGCTGGCCGATAGCTGTGCAGTTCTGCCCAGCCCTGCCCAGCATCGCTGAGAAGAGGCTGGGAGAGGAGGTGAGGACAGGAATCTGTCTTGTCTCTCTCCATCTTTCCCTTGGCATCCCCATCTCTTGAGGATGCTAAATGGCCGTTTTCTCTCCTCATCTCTCTGGTGCTCAGGAAGTCCAGCCAAAGGGCCAGGTCTGGAAGGCAGCCTTCACTGTGCTTAGAGCATCTGCCCAAACCAGCTGGTGGGTGTCGACCGGCCCTGGACATGTCTGGGTGACATGTAGGCCGTGGGCGGGGGCCTCGATCATCTGAACTTGGTACTAGTCCAGAGAGGCAGGAGTCCAGGCAGAAGGGTTGTTTTCCAAACTCTGTGCTTCCTTCGAGCACAGGTGGGCAGCAGTTGTCGTAGTGATGGGATGCCGGGTCAGTGGCATTTCACAGATCTGCGTCACAGGGACCGAGGCGGATCCTCAGCCTCCAACAAGCTTTTCTCTATGGCCTCGAACTGTGGAATTCTGGAATCCATGCAAATATGATTGTAATGTCACCAGACCATCCCCCCTGGAATGCTGGAATGAAGACTTCCTGGACTGTCTCAGAGGTCGGGGTGAGCAGGGCAGGAAGCGTGGCCTCTCTCAGGAGGGCTGCGATGACTCCCTGTGCCTGACACGTGAAGTCCTTTCGATGTGCTCGCATCCATGGGCTCCTAAAAGTTTCTACAGATGAAGAGCTCTCTGGCCGAGAGCGCAGAGGTCCATCTGGGCGAGAAGCTGCCAGTGTCACTCCCCACGCGGCAGGAAACGAGGGTGGCCCAAGCTGTTGACCTTTTCAGAGGGGAGAACATGGAATTGCAGGACATGGGCAGCTGCCACCTGGTGGCCCCCACTTCCTGGGAGCCACATGGGGTGGAATGGAGGTTGGAGGCAGCCGGTTCAGGTCTGCGCCTTAATTCTCAGCCCGGCTTCGGGCAGCCGCGAGCTGGGTGCCCTTCTGATGACAAGGCTGCCCTGACTGCCCCGCTTTTGGACTTAGCCTCAGGGTCCAGCTGAACGCTGGACCAGTTCCGGGGTTCCCTGACTGTTGGTCCAAGGCTGGTGTCAGGCCAGGATTTGGAAGATGCCCCTGTTTACATAGGGAGCCTCCACCACCCCCAAGATTCACAGCCCTTTTCCTGTTGAGTTTAGCAAACATGTGCCAAGAGGATCACGTCATGCAGACACCAGGGAGCGTGGAGTCGGTTCCTGTCCCTGCTTTGAAGGAGCGTAACACCATCATGGCACTCAGCCAGACTGGGACTCCAGTTTTCTGCTTCTGGCAGCAAAGTCATCTGTTCAGTGTGGGACCGTCTCCTGTTGCACGAGCGCCTGTTGGGTCTAATGCTTTGAAGCTTGACCTCATTGTTCCTGAGCGACCTGGCTAAGACCTGGCACCCAGAGTTGGAGGTGGAGGAGTTTAGGTAGGGCTGGGCTTCCTAGGGGGCGCAGAGGTGAAGAATCCGCCTGCCAATGCAGGAGATGTGAGAGTTGTGGGTTCCATCCCTGGATTGGGAAGATCTGCTGGCATAGGAAATGGCAACCCACTCCAGTATCCTTGCCTGGAAAAATCCCATGGACAGAGCAGTCTGGCGGGCTACAGTCCATGGCGTTGCAAAGAGTCGGGCACGGCTGAGCATGTACGCAGTGCAGCAACGGGCATATGTAAGCCTTCCTCGCTGCAGCTCTAGGGGAGCCTGCTAGGTAGGGGTGTCCAGCACTGCCAACTGGGCCCTGCTAACTGGGGTTCCCTAAGCAGCATCCTCGGCTTTGCTTCAGTGTCTCTCTCAGCCAGGATTTATCAGAGAGCAGTATCACCCAGGGTTAGCAAAACAAACTGTGTCTTGGTACACTTGGATTGACTGCCAAACAGAGGTGGTGACAGTTCACCCAACTTTGAGCAGCCTGTGTGCCAGGCAAGGCACAAACCACGCTTTAGAACTCTTTCCACAAGCCTTGGAGGCTGTTTGGGAGGTGCAGAACTAGAATGACTTGCCCCCAAGCTCATGGGCTTGTAAGTGGGGCTGAGATTTGGACGCAGGTCAGACTAAGCCACGTTTCCCATCTCAGTGGCTCTGTAAACCTTGGGCAAAGACCGCCTGGGTGAAGGAGCTGGTAGCCTCAGGGTAGGGAGCTGGGAGGGCCTCTGGGGGGAGTCGGCACTGAAACCAGACCTTGAGTATGTGTGCTAAGTCGTTTCAGTCGTGTCCGACTCTTTGCGACCCTGTGGACGGTGGCCCGCCAGGCTCCTCTGTCCATGGGATTCTCCAGGCAAGAGTACTGCAGTGGGTTGCCAGGCCCTCCTCCAGGCAATCTTTCCGGCCCAGAGATTGAACCCACGTCTCTTAAGTCTCCTGTATTGACAAGTGAGTTCTTTACCACTAGTGCCACCTGAGAACCCAGACCTTGAGGGCAGAGCAGTAACTTGACGGCACGATTCTATTGTGTTATGCAACACGGAAGGCAGGAAAGTGGCCCAGGATTGCCTGAAGGCAGGCTCAGGGGCAGGACTGTGCCTGTGTGTGCTCAGGAAGATCGGCCCTGGCCTTTATACCTGCTTCCTCCTCTCCTCCCGTTGGCCCGTGCCCAGGCCCTCCTCACGCCAGCACAGACTCCATAGTGACCTCCTCTAAGTCACCCACCACCCAGCCACCAACACACGTCCCTGCTAATGCCTTCTGTGGGTCTCCACGGCCAACCTGAGGGTGCAGGGCAGCTCCCGTCCACCCTAGGATAAGCATCCTTACCCATGAGTGCTGGGGTGTGGAAAAGGTCAGGCTGCACTGGTTTACAAGGTCAAGTACAAGTCCCTTCCCTGGTGGACAAGGCCCTGTGGGGTCTGGTTCAGGATGCCACATCAGCCTCCCCTCCCGCTCCTTGCACCCGGCACCCTCCCAAGGGCAGGAGGAGTAGGGGACGACAGAGAACGAGATGGTTGGATAGCATCATCGATTCCATGGACATGAGTTTGAGCCAGCTCTGGGAGATAGTGAAGGACAGGAAAGCCTGGTGTGCTGTAGTCCATGGGGTAGCAGAGAGTCGGACATGACTGAGCGACTGAACAGCAAAGACCTCTTGCGCAGACAGCCATGGGATCAGGAAATAACGCCATGGTTAAAGCTGGTCAGCACCCAGAGAAGCCAAATTTCAGACAGGGAATCTCTCCTGCTTCTGCCTTCCTCAGCTATCAGAGGGCACAGCAAGCGTGCTGGAGGTTTGTCTACAAAAAAAACCACCAAGTAAATCAAATTCAGATGCTTCACATCCTCCAGAAACTTGCTGCCCATTAAGGCTCTGCCCCTGGGGCTGTGTGCTTGGTTCTAAAGGATGAGTCAGTATGTAGAACATGGCTTTCGGCCCCCCAGCTGGAGTCATGCCACCGGCTTTGAGTTAACTCTGGATTTTGCCCACGAAAGGCTGTGCTCCAGCCCCGGCTGCCTGCCTCCCTCCGGGTGTGGATCTTCCCAAGCAGCCTTTCCAGGTGGAGCAGGTGTGCAGCTGGGAAAGCTGCAGCCAGGACAGGGCGGCTGCAGGCCCCGGGTCTGGGTCCTGGCTTTGCCCGCTTGCTTGCTGTGGGATCCTGGGAAATCTCTTCCCCCTCCCTGTGCCTTAGTCTCCTCATCTGCCGAAGGAGGGGGTAGGACTGTCAGGGGCTCACATGGGGCCCCGAAGGTGGTGCAGGGAGGGGCGGGCCCTGGACAGAGTGGGTGTGCATGCCAAGTTGCTTCAGTCATGTTTGACTCTGTGCAACCCTATGGACTATAGCCCGCTAGGTTCCTCTGTCCATGGGATTCTCCAGGCAAGAATACTGGAGTGGGTCGTCATGCCCTCCTCCAGGAGATCTTCCCCACCCAGAAATTGCACCCAAGTCTCCTGTGTCTCCTGCACTGCAGGCGGGTTCGTTACTGCTAAGCCACCAGGGAGGCCCCCTGGACAGGGCATCCCCACGTAAAGCCATCCTGGTTCCAGCCCCTGGCACACGTGGGTGGGCGGCCATCCTGAAGCTCTCGGCACCGCTGAGCACAGCTGGCTGCGTTCCTGAATTCTTCTCACTGTCAGGAGCGGGAGACTCACTCCCGTTACTGTGTAGAAGAGGTTGCAGGTCATGAGCTCTGTTAGAAACGCGCACATGGGTAAATGAGGCGCCTTCTTGGTTTATTCTTGGGCTGCTTAATCATGGTTCCTAGGAAGAGCCCAGGAAAGGTCTGGGACACATACTCTGAATTAGCTGGGCAGAATTGAAGGTTGACCCCGGGGAGGTTCAGAGACCGGCCTACGCATGGTCCCTGCCTTACACATGGGCATTTGTACTGAGGAATGTTCCAGACCATGTGGAGCAGAAGCCCATCACCGAAAGGGTTGGTCTGCAGTGAGACGGAAGCCCTCCATCCAGATGGCGACCCCGAAAGAGCTTTCTCGCAGAATCCCTTGTTAGTGATTGGCCTTGACTCCATCAGAGCAGTCTTGAGGTCGAGGTGGGGAGGCTTCTGAGCAGAACCAGCACTCTGGGGAGCCAGCCCTTTGCCCAAGAGGCCCAGGTTACATTAACTGCCCTCCTGGAACCGGGGAAGACTCTGACATTTAATTTTTGACCGAAACAGCTGAGACAGTGGGCAGAGTCCTGTCTGACCAGCCAGAGGTCACGCCTGCCCTGCCTCAGAGGGGAAGAGAGAAGAAGAAAGTAATTGTCATTCTAGTGGTTGAACCATTAGAAACCTTTTCTTACTCCCCCGACCCCGTCCTCGCACCTCTTATTTTTTTAAACAGTGGTGGATTGTCTCAGTCACAGAAGGAATTAGAGGCAGCACCAAAAATCACAAAGGGTGGTTTTAAAGAATCTTTCACAGTTTTTCCCTGAGTAGTCTGTCTGCTTTTCTTTCATTAATTTTTTTTTTTTGTTTTAATCAGGGCAGGGATTAGTGAACTATGGTCTGAAGGCTGGATCCAGCCTGCTGCCTGTTTGGGGGGAATCAAGTTTTATTGGGACACAGCTCTGCCTGTTCAAGTGTATCACAGGGACAGCTGAGAAGCTGTGACAGCAGAGACCCACAAAACCCCAAATGGTTACTCTGGCCCCTTCAGAGCGTGGGAACTCAGAGAGCTTCCCGTGGGGTGGTAGGGTCCTTTTGTTTTCTCAACCTAGACCCGGGTCACATGACAAGTCAGAAGTGCTTGTGAAGGGTTGTTGCATGTACGCGGCCCAGCCTTACTCACAGAAGGTTGACACGTGCCTGTGTGGGTTCTGTGCCCGCTTTAGAAATGGACTTCCCCCCTGGAAGCCCAGCCATTTGTTCAAATAATCGTTGTTGAGTCCGCCCTGGAATGTGGGAACTGGGATGCAGGGATGGATGGATACTCAGGACACCGTGGACAAGGGCATCTTGAGGCTAAGATGAGCACTTTAGGACTGAGGATGCTAAGGTGTAGCTGTGACAGCAGAGACCCACAAAACCCCAAATGGTTACTCTGGCCCCTTCAGAGCGTGGGAACTCAGAGAGCTTCCCGTGGGGTGGTAGGGTCCTTTTGTTTTCTCAACCTAGACCCGGGTCACATGACAAGTCAGAAGTGCTTGTGAAGGGTTGTTGCATGTACGCGGCCCAGCCTTACTCACAGAAGGTTGACACGTGCCTGTGTGGGTTCTGTGCCCGCTTTAGAAATGGACTTCCCCCCTGGAAGCCCAGCCATTTGTTCAAATAATCGTTGTTGAGTCCGCCCTGGAATGTGGGAACTGGGATGCAGGGATGGATGGATACTCAGGACACCGTGGACAAGGGCATCTTGAGGCTAAGATGAGCACTTTAGGACTGAGGATGCTAAGGTGGGTGCTACCAGGAGTGAGGGGCCCGGGGAGGCCTGATCCAGCCTAAAGGATGTGGGCCTGAAAATATCTGTGGTCCCGGAGGCGGACAGTGTGGGACCACGGGGTAGGGGAGTGTGGTGGGGGTGGGAGAGGACTCTGGTGGGGTTGCAGGCAGGATTGGGGGGTTGCAGTCTAGGGAGTGGACCCCAGAGGTGGCCCATTCAGCTGCATTCCGCTTGCCCTTCCTGAGCACCAGGAGCCACTGCTGCTTGGAGGTTATAGTCCAGAGCTCTGAGGACCAGGAAAAGCAGGGAGGAATTAGGGAATTTTGTAGAAGCCTTGGAATCATTCTGGTGTCAACCAATAAGACCTTCTGCTCCTGCAGAACTTGGGGGGGTTTAAGTGGAAGGCATTAGGGCTCAATGATGTCATGCCCCACCCCGCTTACCCCTCCTAGGGGGGTGCACTCTGTGTAGGCAGGAGCCTTTGCAGTATTTATATCCCTTTTGATATCTCTTTTAAACTATTTTTAATCTTCTACGGTATGACATACTTAAAAAGCAGCGTTCTGTGGCCTTCTTGCTGGGAACTGGGGCAGGGGGTGGGGAGGGGGCGTGGAGGTGGCCTGACAGCTTGGGGTGAAGTAACTGGGCTCTCAGATAGGGCCCTCTCTCACCGCCCGCAGCTGTCAGTCCTGACCCTCAGACACCTCTCTTGTCTGCGCCTTTCTTGGCCTCTCTTGCCTGCTTTTGCAAACATCTTCCTTGTCAGGTGCCAGGACCACTCTTTTCTTGCTTCTGGCTTCTTTGGTCCCACTTCAGCCCTGCGATCCGGCGGTCTGGCTTTCTTGGTCTCTCTCTCGCCAAGTCAGTCCTCTACCTAAACTTTTTGCCCTCGAGCAGAAACCCTGCCGTGTCCTCTGGGCACCCTCACTTCTGTGTTTGCTGGAATCAACCAGCTGCATCCAGAATAGCTGGGTCCTATTTCTCCTTTCTCATCCCTGTACCTTTGTTTGCACGTCTCCTTCGGCAGAGAATGCTGCTGCTGCTGCTAAGTCGCTTCAGTCGTGTCCGACTCTGTGCGACCCCATAGACGGTAGCCCACCAGGCTCCCCTGTCCCTGAGATTCTCCAGGCAAGAACACTGGAGTGGGTTGCCATTTCCTTCTCCAATGCATGAAAGTGAGAAGTAAAAGTGAAGTCGCTCAGTCGTATCCGACTCTTAGCGACCCCATGGACTGCAGCCTAGCAGGCTCCTCCATCCATGGGATTTTCCAGGCAAGAGTACTGGAGTGGGGTGCCATTGCCTTCTCCGCGGCAGAGAATGGTCGTGGCTATATCTAGGGCAGCACCCTGCCTGGGGAGGAATTAACAGCCACCTCCCCTGGACTCCCGGCCACCAGCCCTGAGTAGGTCCCCAGAGGAGCGAATGCATCTTTGGGCTGCCAGCTCTCAACTGCAGAACTGTTTGCTGCACTGCTACAGGCTGAATGATGGCCCCCAACATGTCGCCAGAATCAGGGACTGTGTTCCCTTACTTGGTAAAAAGGACTTTGAAGATATGATTAAGAACAGGATCTTGGGATGATCACGGGTTACCTGGGTGGGTCCCCCTTATCACAAGCATCCTTGTAAGAGGGAAGCAGGAAGGGTGGAGAGGAATGTGTGGATGGAAGCAGAGGCTATAATGATGCCATTGCTGGAAGGAGCCGTGAGCCGTGGAGTGCAGGCAGCCTTTGGGAGCTGGAGTGATAAAGAAAAGGATTCCCCTCTCGGGTCTCCAGGAGGAACACAGTCCTGCTGACAACTTTGATGTTAGTCTGTCACACCTGTTGTGGACCCCTGACTTCCGGAACTTTCAGATAATACAATTGTGTTGTTTTAATCATCCGTGTATGTGGTAATCGGTCACAGCAGCAACAGGAAACTGATGCATGAGTGAACTACAGGTGCCTCATCAAACCTCCTCTTTCTGAGAAGAGACACTCCTGGGGAACATGTGCACGCCTGGAATACCCTTTCGTTCCCAGGGGAGTGTGATGGACACCCAGGGTGGTGGTGCTGAGCCTGAGTCAGGAGTGCAGAGGCCTGGGCACTAGTCACAAGGCTGGCCCCCCTTGGCTGTGGAATCTGGTGGGCGGGCTGCCTGGCCAAGGGCAGCAGGGCAGGACTTGAGGGGACAGGAGGGGGGGCCTGCCTAGGCCTGCAGAGACTCCTTGCCCAGAGGTCCACGTGCAGTAGTGGTGCGATCCGAGATACACGCAGGGCTGTGAATGACGGGGGACGATGCTCCGGGGTGGCCCTGGCGACGTGCGTGGTGAGGCAGGAAGAGGGTGACGTCACAGCAGCCTCTAGGTACCCCCCTGTTGTGTGGACCCTGCGATTCCACATGCTTTGGCAGCCAGACTGTCTCCGTTCTAATCCTTGCGTTCCTTTAGAGTTGAGATGCCCGAACTCCGGAAATGCTGATAACCCCAAGTGAGTCAAGTCTCGGATATTCTGGATAAACACTCTTCTATTTCATGGGAAATATCAAAGTCTATTTAGAAAACCTGAGAGCATCATTAGAGGATTGGCTTATATGCAGTTCGTGATTTTTGGCAACTTTACATCGAGCTTTAAAAGTTCAAACATAAACATACAATTATGAGGAACCTAAATTCCCAGAGAAGGGAAGGAAAGCCTAATCACTCTTCACTGTCTAAGCATGGTTGAATGACATCATGTTGTATTTCTGTTATCTCATTTATGTCCCTGAACTTCCCCTCTCTGCTTACTTGAAGGTCACCCCATAACCTTCTTGCTCTGGTTCCATCAGCTCCAAGGATAAGTTTATGAAACCAGTAGTGCTCACTGATAATGACACTTTTATTTTTTTCTATTCCTGCTTATATTTATAAAACAAGGAGGAATTGCAATCGGATGTTCCAGGAATCCCCCAAACATGCGGGACAATGAAGATGACAGTGTAGCTCAAAGGCTCCCCTGTGCTGTAGCTTGTTCCCGTCCTTGTCAGGCTGATTTAGCTGAGACCCAGCTTGAGGACTTCCCTGGTGGCTCAGACGGTAAAGAGCCTGTCTACAATGTGAGAGACCTGGGTTTGATCCCTGGGTTGGGAAGATCCCCTGGAGAAGGAAATGGCAATCCACTCCAGGACTATTTCCTGGAAAATCCCATGGACAGAGGAGTCTGGTAGGCTATAGCCCATGGGGTCGCAAAGAGTCAGACACAACTGAGCGACTTCACTTTCACTTTCACTTTCAGCTTGAGTGACTAAGGATGATTTTGGGCATGTGTTGTAAAAATGTATAATGTAGAGTACAGGCTGTATAAAAATCAGTCAAGTCAGGGATACATGGGGCTTTGATGTTGTGATTAAGGGGAGTGTGGGGATGGAGTGTTGACTCCTTGCTGGACCCTGAACCTCATCTTCCAAATAACCCATGTGATGGGCATTATTAGCTATCACCCCCAAACTAAGGCTGAGCAAGAACATCATGAATGCCAAGCTCTACTACTGAGCTAGTAAGTGGTAGAACCAAGACACAGAGCCAAGTCTGGGCAGATGGAGTAAGTTGAGGGGAGGGGATGTTGATAGGGGAGACTGATGGGACTTGGATTTAGGGGAAGGGGGAAGTCTTGGTGAGCCCTGGCTCAAGGCTGGTGGTGGAGAGGGCAGTTGATTTGGAACCCAGGAAGAAAACGCCAGGCTAAAGGCTGTTTGGCCAGCCATCAGCCAGCCTTGGGTACTGCTTCTTATCAGAGTGGGCTCGGTGACTCAGCTGTTTTGTGAGTCACGTACACACCAGGCTTCTCACACTGTGACAAAGTCAAGTCGGAATTCCCAACTGATGGTTCCTGACGAGTGATTCCCAGGGGCAGCTCTGAGAAGAGCCAGGACGAGGATCCCCTTTCAGAGGCTGACAAGATGAAATCCCTATAACCTTGAATTATGGCTGAAGCAGCTGGAGGCAGCCATGGGGAACCAACCTGTCAGCCTCACCCTGTGCTGTATTGTGGCCACGGCAGACTATAAAGCGCAGTCGGAACCCTCTGAGGTCGGTGGTGTATCCGCACTCTACAGATGTGGACGTTGAGGCCCGGTGAAGTTTGGCTACTTTGCCCCATCCTGCAGCTAGTGACATGAATTTGAGCCAACTCTGGGAGATAGTAAAGGACAGGGAAGCCTGGTGTGCTGCAGTCCATGGGGTCACAAAGAGTTGGACACGACTGAGTGACTAACCCTCCCCACTCTGGTGTCTGAGCCTTACACTGGCCCTGCATACCTATCAGTACCCGCTGAGGCCTGTCTACACAAGGGACTGTGTGTGTGCAGCTCTCCCTTGGAGAACTGGTCTGGCCTTTGAGCTTGACTCTAATCTAAAACAAAACAAAATGTGATACCTCCCAAATCAAAGCCAAAGGCCTTGGACCTGGGTGGCAGGAGCGGGTTGGCAGGCCTGGGTGATGGCCTGTTGGGTTCCTGGAGTGTTGTGGGCAAGCGCAAGGGTATGGCATGTGATGACTCACCTGTGCAGGGGGGTTGGGGAGGACAGGGTGCCATGATGCTGTGGGACCGATGGTGGGCTGGCAGAGGAGAAGGCCAGGAACCAGATGAGCATTAGTTACCCTTGATAAACTGTAACCACCCAGGGTGGGCACTTCTAGGCTTGGATTTGTTATTAGTTGTGGCTTGTTGACTGTTGGTTTGCCTTGGTAGACCAGAAGCTCAGTGGGCCAAGCACTGGGACTTGTCTCATCCACTGCTCTATCCCAGGGCCTCACCTTCTGTCCCAGGCTCAGTGTATGCTCAGTTCATATTGGCTGAATATATGAATGAGGACTCAGAAGGAAAGTATAGATTCTGGGATCTGGCAAAACTAAGGTTTAGGCTTCAGCCACCTTTTAAAATTGCCTAGCTGTAGATGTCTGGGCCTGACTATCTTTTTGGTGAAAGGGGGATGGTCCAAACTTCTCTTAGCTGTGAGAACATTCAGTGATGTCACCCATCTTCATCCATGTCTGTTAATCCCTTTCCCTTTGCAAGGCATCTGAGACTGTAGTGTTCCCCAAGATTGATACACAAAACAGGTGGTATTCCCTTGTTACTTTTCCTAAAGGCTACTGCTGCTGCTAAGTCACTTCAGTCATGTCCGACTCTGTGCGACCCCGTAGACGGCAGCCCATCAGGCTCCTCTGTCCCTGGGATTCTCCAGGCAAGAACACTGGAGTGGGTTGCCATTTCCTTCTCCAGTGCAGGAAAGTGAAAAGGGAAAGTGAAGTCGCTGAGTTGTATCTGACTCTTAGCAACCCCATGCACTGCAGCCTACCAGGCTCCTCCATCCATGGGATTTTCCAGGCAAGAGTACTGGAGTAGGGTGCCATCACTCACAGATTCTCCCAGCTGATGGTTTTGCTCTTTTCTTCTGTATCTGTAAATAACATGCGTGTATTCCTTCATCTTGATATTTTGGTTCTAGGCTCTGATTTCATACTATGGAAAGGAAGGAGGTAGGTCTCCTTTTTAACTACAGATCTTTTAACCTCCTTTAACCACAGATCTTTCATGTCTTCCTCACTGCCCAATATATTGGCATCATAACTTTGGTAAGATGGGTAATTGAAGTTAACAGTGATCCTACTAGGCTGGTGCAGTTCAGAGCTTTGTCATGAAGTAAATTAGTCACCGTTCCTGCTCTGCTTTCTGATTTCCTGGAGTTGCCTGGTGGTGTTGGCGTATGTGTTTAAATATCCTCAAACTGGGTTAGTGTTCTCGACAGTCCCTCACGTCATTTGGATGCAGCAGGTAAATTCTTTCAGTTTCCTCTTCTTCAGCACTTTAGGATCCTCTTACCTGTCCCCAGCCTGGACTCATTTCCCCCACACCTGGGACCCGGCTGTCACCAGAGGGCTCGTCACCATCGCCTGTGGCTCCCTTCTGTCCTGGGTCAGATCCACCATTTCCTGTCTGTCTCTAAGGCTTTGTCCGTTCACTGTAGGATCACATCCTTCCTGAGAAAGAGTGATCAGAGGGGTGAATTTTCTGAGAATTTGCAGGTGGGAAAGTTGGATTTCTGCTCCTCTAATTCTTGATTTGCTAGATTAGCTGGGCATCAAATTCAAGGTTGGAAATAATTTTCCTTCTGATTATTGAAAACCTTGCCCCTCTGTCTTCTGGCTTCCAGGGTTGCAGTTTTTTGATTCTTGGTGTGGCCTGTTTTTGTTCTCCCTGAAAGTTGATAGAATCCTCTTTTAGTCCCCAGTTCCCTGAGACTTCCAGGTCACTTGCCCTGGTGCTGGCCTCTTTTCATTTGTCATGCTGAGCTCCTATGAGATCCTTCCATCTGGAATTATGTCTTTCAGTTCTAGGACATTTTCTGGAATTCTATCATGGTTTCTGCTCCTTGGTTTTCTCTAATCTGCGGGAACTTCTTTTATTTGGATATTGGTCCTCCTGGACGAATCTTCCAATTTTCTTATCGTTTTCTGTTTTCCATCCCTTTTGCTTTTTGCTCTACTTTCTGGGAGACTGCATCAATTTAATGCTCCACATTTTAATCTATCACATTTTTAATTTGCTAGAGTTCTTTCTTAAGAGAAGTTCAGCGTCTTCTCTTTCCCACCGAGAATTGTAATGATGGACAGTGGTGGCTGGGTTGATGCTTTGAAAGGCAGTGGTTGAGAGCACAGAGCCACATGGCCCAGTTTGAATCTCACTTTTGCCACTTCTTTGGTTTGTGACTTGGGGAAAGTTATTTAACCTCGTCATTCTCAAATGCCTCATCTGTAAAATGAGAATAATCAGCCTGGTGTCTGTCTCAAGAGCTACAGTGATTACAGAATGACCAGAGGTGAAGGGTTGAGAGCGGACGGTGCACGCGGGATGTGCTGACGTGTGTGTGCTTTCTGCCTCCCCCTCTGTTTACGGTGTTTGTTTGATTTGGAGCTTTCACTTTAGAAACTTCTTTCTTTAGCTGACTCATTCACAGTCCTTGGTTGGCTTCTCACATTTAAGAGTTGGGGACTAAAAAGTGTCCTCTGAGCACAGGGGCAGGGCTCCTTGACCAGAACTCCTCTGATGGTTGCCATGTGGGTTATGTCGTGGGGAACCCCAATGCCACTATGTTTGAGTCTTTCCTTCTGTTTGAGCAGACCCCTCATGGAAGGGTCTTGTAGTCTCCTGTCTGGAGGGTCAAAGTCAGACTGCTGGGGGTAAGGGCTGGAGGTCTGGGAGCTGAAAGGAGGAAGAAGGCTTAGGACAGGGTGGTCCTCTGCATCCAGTGTGTGTAAAATCATTTAATCTGCCTGTTTTGAGTACAGTTTGCATTGAGACCTCTCTTTCCCTGTTTAGAGAATAAACTTCCAGTCTCATGCCCGGTGGAGGAGGGACAGTCACCCAGCTAGAAGTGGGGAGGGGATACCAGGACACACGTGCTTCTTTCCTTTCATCCTCTTTTTGCATTCTTCAGCCCCAACCTGTTTCCACAGGTACCTGTCAGCACTCTTTTCTGAGCCTTTGAGATGTCCGTCTTGCACGTGGAATTGGTTTTTGTCCCTTCTCACTGCCATTTGATTTTGTAAAAATTTTTTCTTGGAGTCCAGTTGCTTTACAACGTTGTGTTAGCTTCTGCTGTGCAGCAGTGAGTCCGCTGTACATACACATCCTCTCTTTTTGATTTCCTTCCCTTTTAGGTCGTGGCAGAGCACTCAGTAGAGTTCCCCATGCTGTACAGTAGGTTCTCATTAGTTACCTGTTTTATACATAGTAGCGTATATGGAAAATCCCATGGACGAGGAGCCTGGTAGGCTGCAGTCCATGGGATCGCTGAGGGTCGGACACGACTGAGCGACTTCACTTTCACTTTTCACTTTCATGCATTGGAGAGGGAAATAGCAACCCACTCCAGTGTTCTTGCCTGGAGAATCCCAGGGACGGGGGAGCCTGGTGGGCTGCCATCTATGGGGTCACACAGAGTCGGACACGACTGAAGCGACTTAGCAGCAGCAGCAGCAGCGTGTATATGTCAATGCCAGTCTCCCGGTTCACCACCACCCCTGCCCTGTGATTTCTTGAGTTTGGTAAACCAGGTATCAGAGGTTAGTCTTTTCCCTGCTCTGCAGAATTTGTCACTGTGTCCCCTTCTGTCCTTTCCATCCTGGAGGGTTTCTGTTCTCTGTACGCAATACATCCAACAGGGAAGATCCCTTTACTCTAGATTTTATAGCATTTCCAGATGAACTGGAATTAGAGTCCATGTTCTGTCTGTCCTTTTTTTCCCCAAGAAGGCACTCCCTCACTTTTCCAAGAGTCTCAGGACGGCCTCGGAGGAAATTGGCAGGCAGGTGCTGCATTCACCTTAGCCTTGAAGATTCCAAGCATGAAGATGCTTGCTTGCCGATGTTCCCTTCCCTTTTGACTGTTTTCCAGAGCCCACTGCTGAATACTCATTACCAGGCGACCTCGGGGAAGTCACGGTGTGGGGAGGCGAGGCGGGGGGAGGTGGGTGTGAAACAGCCGCCCGATGGGTACCTGGGGCTAGGGACCCAAGGGAGTCAGGGGTCTGCACAGGCTCCATCTGTTCAGGCGGAAGGACTTTCTCCCTTGAACTTGCCACCGAGGTCCCCCCAGGCATCAGCACCCTGATCAGTGGGCTGAAAAGTCCTCTCACTGTGGCAGGTGGGGTTCTAATTGGACCCCCTGTGCTAACCTTTATGCGCTTGTTTTGCTGTTTTTGTTTTAAAGCAGCTGCCTCTGCTGCCCACGAGTTGCCTTGGTTCCTTGGAAGAGAAAAACCAAACTGCTGAAGGAACAGGTGTTTGGTTTCTACATTGTTTGATGTTGGAACCCTGCCTGCTTTTATAAAAGCTTCCCAAGCCCAAAGCCACAGGCTACCTGGGGGAGAATTGGCTGGGGCCAGGCTTTGAAAGTTAAGCTATTCTTCATGGCATGATTAAAGATTATCCTGCCTGAGCCTCTAGCAGACACTGCCAGGCTGACTTGACTTCATTGTCTAGATTTGTGAGTGGGTCGGATTACACTGGAGAAGGAGCACAGGAGAAACATTCTTTGGAGAGTCCAGTAAAGACCAAAGCAGTACATGACCCCTCAGGACCCCTGAAATCATGCCTCTTTGTCCTGCAACCCTTATAGAGTAAGCACATTTGATAAATATGAACAAAACCAGAGAAAGAAGAGCCTGTCTGGTCATGGCAGAATGAGGTGTCAGAAGCCAGGAGTGAACTTGAATTTTAGTTCCTTCACTTTGTAGCTGTAGAACATTAGCCAGATTACGTGTCCCTGTGGAGTTTTGACCTCTTTCACCTGTAATGTCACTTTGATCACAGGAAGGCCCTCCCAGTGTTGTTTGGAGGATTCAAAGAGGTCGTGAATGCTGAGTGCCTGCCACTAACCAAGACCTTTGAATAAATGTTTCCTTCTTTATTTTACGAAAAAGAAGAGTCGTGTTGATATGGTGGTCGATGTTTTGGTAGGGGTTCAGCTGAACAACCACAAATGAGTCCATCACTTAGTATTTTGAGGTCAGATTTGGTGTCTGTAGTAAGTGATTACATTGTGGAGACCACGGGGCAGTTGGCAAGCACTAAGTGAGTTGTCTAGCTGGAAGCTGGAATCCCTTGGAGATGGGCAGGATTGGGGGCCAAGCCATCCAGCAAGGTGCCGCGTAGCAGGACCATGTGTTGGGTGGGCACTGCGGATGGTTAGGTGGTGAGGCAGAGGGTTGGTACAAGCCAAGGTGCAGAGGCAGGAATGTGCTGGAATGTTCAGAAGGAGACTGGTCCAGCCTGGGTTGGAAAAGGGTCCAGAGGGTGTTAGCGATCCTCATGAATAGTGAAGTGATTTTTGGATTCATTTTTCCCCTTGCCACTGTGTCACCTGGAGACACGGTCTGGGCTGGGTTTTGGCCAGAATTCCACAATGTGTAGGTATTGAGGGGATACTGTTGGGTTTTGGAGCAGATGGTCTTCCTTGGGTGGGTTGTTCCACATGTTACAGGAGATTTAGCATCCTTGGTTGCGCCCGCAAAAATGCTAATCATGTGATGATCAAAATCTCCTTCTACTTGGGGGAATTGATGCTTTTGAACTGTGGTGCTGGAGAAGACTCTTGAGAGTCCTTTGGACTGCAAGGAGATCCAACCAGTCAGTCCTAACAGAAATCAGTCCTGAATATTCGTTGTGGAAGAACTGATGCTGAAGCTGAAACTCCCATACTTTGGCCAACTGATGTGAAGAACTAACTCATTATGCTGGGAAAGGTTGAAGGCAGGAGGAAAGGGGGACGACAGAGGATGAGATGGTTGGATGGCATCACCAACTCAATGGATATGAATTTGAGCAAGCTCCGGGAGTTGGTGATGGACAGGGAAGCCTGGTGTGCTGCAGTCCATGGGGTCACAAAGAGCTGGACATGACTAAGCGACTGAACTGAACTGAACTTGGGGGAGTGTTACCACCCATTTGAGAACTAGCAGGGCACCATGTATGCAGATGAAAGGGGGAATGTTGTGTTTTTCTAAAGAGCCATCTCCACTCTCGGACACAGAGGAGCTATGGTGACTACGGGTGCCCCTCACTCAAAAGACTCTTTGATAGGACACCCCAGCTTTGAGGCTCTTGGAAAATCAATAGTTGATGTAATAGTTGTTCTGTGAATTGTGTCCATTATAACCAGAGTGCTCTCCAGTTCTTGGAAGTGTCCAGCAAAGTGACGCAACAATGCCTGACCCTTTGGACTATTCACGGAAAATGGCTTAATGCCTCGGGTGCAGATGCTGCAACTTTTGTTTGTTTTCCAAAATATTGCCTCTTCTTGCCAAGTCAAACCAACCAGAATTCTTTGGTTCCTGAGTGAACTTCATGCCACAACAGCTTGCAACAGGTATTTGTTGAGTATCTGCTTGATGCCAGGTGCTCTCCCAGGTGCCAGGGAGAGACAGCCCTCATCTCTGGTCCACAGCAGGGAGTCAGTCCTCAGGGTCCCACCAGGATATAATGACGACTGTGATAGTGGACAGGTATGAGAGCGTCCAGCAAGGGAAGCCTGCGGCAGGTGCTGTGAAGGACTTTCAGACGAGGTGACATTTTAAGTTGATGTGAGAAGGATAAGTGGGAATTAGCCAGATGGAAGGGGAGAGGGACATTCCAGGCAGAGGAGACATCTCACCTAGAGGCTGAGGCGGGCAGGCATGAGGCTCGTGGACACGGCCCTACTAACTGGAGGGGCCGGAGATGGCCTTGGGGGCTGTATTCGATCTGGAACACCTCATGCACAGAGCCCTGGGCGAAGGTGGGCATGTCTTTGGAGTTGAGGCAAGGCTCCTGGATATTTTCCATTCAGCGAAGCAGTAGACTGGGGCGCTGTGTCATTATCACAAGGGCCAAAAGGTCTGTGATTTGCTTGCCTGCAAATAGGCTCAGCTCTGGGACTTCCCTGGCAGTCCAGTGGTTAAGAATTTGAGTTTCCACTGTAGGGGCACAGGTTCGAGCCCTGGTCAGGGAACTGAGATCCTACATGCTGCACAGTGTAGCGAAAAGAAAAGAAATTGACAAATAGGCTCAGCTCTGAAGAGGGGCTCCCTGCCATTTGTAGAACATGGGTTGGCTCTAGTCCTTGGAGCTGGGGTGCCTTGGGCACAGCAGGCAGTGTGGTTCTGGGTCCTGTGGGCATGTCCTCTCTTCCCATGCCCATCTCTCCTTTCCTTTTCCTGCACTGTCCTAGGTCAGGCAGACCTGCCCCTGCTAAGACGCGAGAGGCTGCTCCCTTCAAGCGTCATTTTTCTGGGTTGGGGATGATGAAAATGGGGATGATGAAGGCAGTGTATTTACCACCTATATAACCATCATGTCCCCATATTGAATGCTACAGTGTGCCAAGAACTCTGTTGGGTATTTTATATTTAATTTTCACTGCCACTGTATGAGGAGGGGAATTACTTCATTTTTCATGTAGGAAATTGAGGCTCAGAGAGGTCAAGAGTGAGGTTCATGGTCACACAGCTGGAGAGCAGCCGGATTAGAATTTGGCTTCGGGTATTTCTTGCTTTAAAACCTGTGTTCTTTCGTCTAAGCCACACTCATCCCAAGATCGCGTCGGGCACTGCAATTAACATGGCTCTGGCCTCATTCAGCCGCCTCTGTGGACCTTAGTATCTTCCGTGCAAACTGAGGGGTGAGACTCGCACTGCCTGTTATGGTAGCCGCCAGTCACCTGTGCCTACAGGCGTGTGTCCGACTGAGATGTGGTGTGAGCGTAAAATTTGAAGGCTTTTGGAGAAATGTGAAACATGAGTAGTTTGACAATATTTTGTTTTCATGTTGAGATGAAGATACCTTGGATATAGTAGGTTAAAAAAAAGTATAGTATTAAAATGAATTTCGTCTGTTTCATGGGACTTTCTACAACATGGCTACTAAAAACTGTAACTTCACACGTGCGGCTTGCATTATATCTTGACTTGGCAGGGCTGGGGTAGACTATGATTCTGGAGGGCCTTTTCATGCTTAAATGTGCAGACTCTGGGGCTTGTATTGCTCTTCTGGGGCTTGTATTGCTCTTCTTCCTGTGTGGGGTCTTTGAGCTCCAAGCCCTGTTTGACTTCCTTACTCTGTGGTTGACTCTCCAAGTGGGGGCTCTTACCCTTGACTCCTGCCTGACTTCTGACTCCACTGCGGGAAAGAAATTTACCTGCTCCAGCAACATCTGCCACCCTGGACAGGTTGTTTCACCTTTCTGAGTCTCAAATGCCTCACCCTTCAAGTGGAGGTGGATCTTGTCCTCCTCACAGGGTTGTTCTGATAAAACAATGTCTGTAAAGCCCCACACCTAGTAGGAGCTCTGCACACACCACCCCCACTCACAGTCTGCAGCTGACGTTGTCACCCCGCAACAGAGTCCAGTTGCGGTTGGCATCGTCCCTGCTGTCACTGGTGTTCATTTCTCTAGCAAATTTGTTGGAGATGGGATGCGGCAGAGTCAAATGAGCCTCCCGCCCTGCTGGACCAGGAGTGGAGAGTTGGGGGAGGAGGGCGTTGCCCCACCCTGTGCCCTGGAGGCCAGGATGTGGGTTGCAGTCTCGATTTGACTTTGCATATGATGCGGGGGAACTCAGAGTCCTCTGAGCAAATGGGTCAAGTACTCACGCGGAATCCTGTCTCCAGAGGCCATAGATCCCAACTCTGGTCCATCTTTTTGGGCTTCATGGGCTCAGATCTAGAAGCTCCAGGGTTAAAGAGTTGAAATGGGTCATTAAGGTGCTGGTGGGGCAGTTCTGGCGGGCACAGATGGTGGTGAAGAGGGGGCAGATATAGGACAGGGCAGAGCCCTCACGTGCCACCGAAGCCGTGGGCTGCAGGATGAGCCCCCTGACCTCCTGGGCTCTGTTCCCCAAAGTACCTGAGGAAACCAAGCCCTGATTTACTGACAATGTATGCGAAGCACTTGGCACACCCCGGTGGCATGAATCTGCTGTGTTATTGTCTGTGGCAATGACTGGTTTTGGTTTCACAGGGTTGTCAAAGTCAGGCAATCGCATTTGGGGCCACTGTCCTGTCATACCTGCCCTGTTAGTTTTCTGTGACCCCTTCTGGTCTTTTTCATTTGAGTTTGTGTTTTCCTCACTTGTATCAGTTACCTGTTTGAGTCCTGCTTTTTTTTTGCTTCCTGTCGTGTCTGATCCAGTGCCGCCTTCCGTGCTGTTGGGTGGCCTCCCTGGTGCCCCGTGCTGGGTGAGGCTCCCTCTGCCCTTGGCATCGGGTCTCAACTTTTGTCCCTTCATTGTCACTCTGCTATGACTTGTCCCCTCCTTCATCAGACACGAGCCCTTTGTGGGAGGGTCTGGTCTGAGCCGCCTCCGTGGGCTGGTCCAGCAGTGCCCAGAGAATAGACACGCTGTGTCCCACCGAATCCCAGGCTGGACTTCTTGTAACCAGCTCCGTCCTGGGAGGCGTGAGGCTGCGCTCCAAGCAGAGTTGCCTTCTTGAGCATCTTGCGCTCTGCAGGCATCTCCACTTTGGGTGATGTATTCTCAGGATGCGTGCTCAGTCGCTTCAGTTGTGTCCGACTCTTTGCAACCCTCTGAACTGTTGTAGCCCTCCAGGCTCCTCTGTCCATGGGCTTCTCCAGGCAAAAATACTGGAGTGGATTGCCATGCCCTCCTCCAGGGGATCTTCATGACACAGGGATCGAACCTGGGTCTCCTGCTTCTCCTGCACTGCAGGCGGATCCATTACTGCTGAGCCACCGGGGAAGCCCATTCTCAGAATAGGTCGCCTGAAAAACGATGACCAGGTCAGACATGGTGTGGCTCTTTGTTAACCTTGATGGTGAGAGGAGCCTGGTGGGCTACAGTCCACAGGGTCGCAAAGAGTCGGACACGTTGAAGGGGAGTCACATTCCTGTCACTAAGGTTACCATCTTTTTGCACGACTGACCCCTTCCTCCCTGAGGACCCTGGGCTGGTGGCTCTGTGGCCCCTTGAACAGTCTCTTGGCTTCTCGATGCAGTTGGTTGCCAAGAGTGGTAGATGGCACAAGAGAAGATTGTGGTGCCTAAAAGGGGAGCTCTTGTCAGGCAGCGAGGGGTGACCTGGGACGGGACGAGCTGAATCCATCAGCTCCCCCTCAGGCAGATAGATCTTTCTGTCCCTAATGACAAGAGAGAACGAGGCTCCCCGAGGTGCCTTGTGGTTCACCGGGGCACAAAACTCGGGGAGAAGTGGGAGAGGAGGGGGCGCTGCAGGCAGGAACCAGTTGGGAAGCAGGTGTGGCAGGGGTGGTGGGCGGTAATTGGCCTTGCAGTTGCAAGGATTGTCCAGAATACGGTGCTGGACCGTGGTCCTCTCTCTGCAAGGGCTGGCCTGGCCGTGGAGCAGCTGGACTGCTCCTCCCCTGCTGGTGGGAATGCAAAATGGCACAGCCGCTTTGGCAAGTTCCGTTGTTTCTTTTTGTTGTTGTTGTTTCATGTTTATTTATTTAGATGCCTCGGGTCTTAGTTGTGGGACACAGGAGCTCTCATTGCGGCGCAGACACTCTACTTGTGGCGTGGGCTTAGTAGTCACAGTGCTCAGGCTTAGTTGCTCCGAGGCACGTGGGATCTTGGTTCCCAGACGAGGGATCGAATCCAAGTTCCCAGCATTGCAAGTGGGTTCTCAGCCCCTGGACCGGGGAATCCTGGTAGTTTCTTATAAAGTGAAGCATTCACTTTTTGCTGTTTCACCCAGCAATTTCCCACCTTGAGGAATATGTGTGTGTGTATGCGTGTGTTCAGTCGTGCCCAACTCTTGGCGACCCCATGGACTGTAGCCCGCCAGGCTCCTCTGTCCGTGGGATTCTCCAGGCAAGAATACTGGAATGGGTTGCCATTTCCTTCACCAGGGGATCTTCCCGACCCAGGGATCAAACCTGCGTCTCTTGTGTCTCCTGCACTGACAGGCAGGTTCTTTACCACTAATACCACTTGGGAAACTCTGTGGAAATATTTATAGCTGCTTTAATCCCAAGAGCCAAAAACTGGACACAATGTGAATGTGCCTCAGTTGGTGAACAGTGGAACAACGCTGAGAAGGAAAAGGTTCCTGCACACGTGACATACCTGGGTCTCCCAATCAGAATTTTTAAATGGGCCTGTGGTTGTCAGGGGCCAAGAACCAGGGGAAGAAGACTGGCTACTGTGGGGCATGGAGGAGCTTTGTGGGTGGGTGGGGGAATAGAAGAGTCTATATATCTTGAACGTGCCAGCTCCATGATTTTATTCATTGAAACTTACAACATTGTACACGAGAGGGTAAATTTTACTATATGTAAATTGTACGTCAATAAATCTGACTTCTAAAAGAGAAAAAGAGTGAAAAACCACTGACAAGCCGATAATCTCTGTATCAGTTTTTTTTTTTTTTTCTTGATTCTGGTGTGTTCATTTATTCAGGATGGCATAAGCGTGGTCTTTTATGGCCTGTGACCACTGGTGTTAAGTAAGCACTTTCTGGGCTGATCTTTGAAATCTCTTTGTTGTAAAATCCACAGAACCCCACTGAGCCCCAGGCATAGATTTACCTTGTAAACGAGACTTTACAGACTTCTTTCACATCTAGTAAAGTGAGACCCGCAGGGAGGGACGCAGGTAGGAGTCTGACAGCACCTTTCCACTCTGGGCCCCACAGGCACCAAACCCAGAGCCCTCCCTGGGAGTACATTAGCTGGCCTGCCTTTGCCTTCTCTGCCTCAGAGAGAGACAGACCTGGGGGAGCTCTGGATCTGTCTTGATTAGGCTTGGCTGTAAGTTACTGAAAAACCCAGATAACAGTGTTGTAAACAGATATTTGTTTCTTTGAGGGCAGTCCAAAGCTGTTAGGCAACTATCTGCCACAAATATCTTGGTGACCCAGCCTCCCTCTGGCCCATTCCACTGCTATCTTCCAGGGTAGCTCTGACCTCACAGTCCAAGATGGCTGCTAGAGCGCCAGCCATTGCATTAGTGTTTCAGGCAGCAGGGTGGAGGAAGGAGCAATACAGAAGGGTCAAGGGGTGGATTCTAGCTCTTTGTTAGTGGAAGTTTCAAGAAACTGCCTCTTGGCATTTCTGCTTTCATCTCATTGGCCAGCACATGGTCACATGGTTATGATTTACTGCAAGGGAGGCTGGGAAATAGTCTGTGGTGCCCACTTAAGAAAAGGCAGTCTATTTTTATGGAAGAAAGAGAGAAGGGGTATTTGAGGTGGGGAGCAACCAATAGTCTCTACCACAACTCTCAGTTTTGCTGAGTCTTTGTTATGTGGCATTGAACCAGTCTCTAAACTCTTGAGGTCTTAGTTTTCCCACCCATAAAATGAGCATGTAACTGCTACCTCACTTGAAACAAGACAATGTATATATAATCCCTGGGACACAGTTTCCCCGTGGTGACCAGTTTTATTATTCCCACTGTGTTTACTGTGAATAGTCTCTGGTTATTAATTTCTGGGCTGAAAGGGCACGCAGAGAACAACATAAAGAGGGGACACACTTTGTAGTTACCAGAGTCAGTCAACCAGTCAGATTTACTCAGCAGTTAACTCTGATAGGCCCTGGGGACCAGGCTGCTACATACTAGTGTCTTCACTAACTTACCCTGTAGCAGGCACAGTCTGCACGAGGATGCTCTTGACATCCCCGTTGGGCAGAGGGGAAGCTGGAAGCACTGAAAGGTTCAAGGACTTGTGTGAAGTCACAAGTCACATGGCCAGTGAACGGTGGGGCATTTGCACTTCGGAACCCCACTGGAGTGGGGTTCCGAAGTGTGTCGTGGGTGCCCACGGCTTTGTGCCGGGACAGACTGCACAGCAGGGCAGGACAGTGGGGCAGGGTGAGCAGGCGCGTTACATGGGGCCCCCAAGATCGATGTCTCCCTTGAAAGCAGCCGAGTAGAGAGGTGGTGTAGGTGGAGGGTGGAGGGCATCCCAGGCAGGGGGAGACGGTGGCAGTGATGGAGTGAGGGGGGTGTGCCATCGGGGTGGCATAGACGAGATCATGGTGATGTACTCCATTTCCCACTGAGCTGCTGGTCTTCATGATTCCTGCATGTGGAGGCGTGTCATCAAGACTTGTTTACTGGGTCATGTGTATCCCAGCCCCGCCACTTGCTGGCTGTGTGGCCTATCTGAGCTTCTGATGTATTTCCCCCTGCATATCCCGGTCCTACACTAAGCCTGGGTGAGAAGGCAGGCCATAGGCCCTCAGGAGGCACCTGGCACTTCTTGGCAGGGCCCTGGTCCTCATCTGGACCCAGCTGGCCGTGGCCCTCCCCTGCGCTGTGACCTCCTCTGCGCCTAACTGGGGGTCTGCTCTGTGGACAAGCCCCCTGATGTGTCAGGATGCACAGTGCCCGTTTCCTTGGGTCCAGAGCCAGACTCTTATCCTTCCTCTGAACAGCCCCCTGTGTCCAGGTGGTCAGCCAGGACCTCAAAGTGGGAAGAGGGGCCCCCAAGCCCCCACATTGCCACGTCAAGGACAGTCCGGTACATGGCCTTCAGTGCCTTTTCTCTGCAATTCCCTCCCTCAGAGACAGGGGGGAGCAGTTTGCTGCATTTAAAAGCCCGAGGATGGGGGCTTCCCTGTTGGTCTGGTGGCTTAGACTCTGCGCTTCCACTGCAGCGGTTGTGGGTTCGATCCCTGGTTGGGGAACTAAGATCATATGCTGTGCAACCAAATAAATAAATGAATTGTAAACAAACAAAAAAAACATTCTTTATAAAAAATAATTTAATTAAATAAAAAAATTAAAGCCCCAGGATGAACCACAGGCTGTTCACAGTGGCCCTCTCCGCGTGCTGGACCGGGGCATCTGATATTTTCCTTTTTCACTGATGTGTTCCCTACTTTTTCTACAAACAATATGTTAAGTTTTGGCTAATAAGATAAACAAAGGTTTTGAAGGATGAAGGATGAGCTTCCAGCATTCTGCCTGGGACGTGGGAGACAAACCTTTTTCTGAGCCCTGCCCCAAGGCCTGCCTTCTCACAGACACTTCCACCCAAGTAGAGTTTCTGTCTCCATTTTAACCCACTTGACGAAACGGGAATGTATGAAAATTCATCAGTAATTCATATTATAAAAGGAATGTTGGCTTTACAGCAGGTTACTTTCAGAGTTCACTGACAAAGGCTGCCTGGAAAACCTAAGACATTTGCCAGCCAGAGAGTGGAGACCCCTACTCTGCTCTTGTCAGCGGGTCATTCTCTCCTGGGCCTGTCTCCTCACCCAGAAAATACAGGGTTGAAAATACCTGCTGCGAGGTCTGTCAGTTGTGCCTGCCTGGATAGGGGATGGGCTTCTTGGGTGGCTTGGGTGGTAAAGAATCCACCTGCAATGCAGGAGACCAGAGTTCAATCCTTGGGTTCAATCTTGGGAAGATCCCCCTGGAGGAGGGCATGGCAACCCACTCCAGTATTCTTGCCTGGAGCATCCCATGGACAGAGGAGCCTGGAGGGCTACGGTCCATGGGGTCGCAAAGAGTCAAACACAACTGAGTAACTAACACACACACACACACACACATAGCTAAGGGGTAGGGCCAAGTCTGGGCTCCATGGAATGGCGTGCGGGATTTGATTAGCAATGTCTGCTGTGATGCTCTTTGAGAGGACTTAACATGAGTGAAGAATTGACTGTCCCAGGGCTAGATTACCTCAGAAATCTCTTAGACATTCTGTGTATCTATGAGCCGTCCCCAGGGCCAGCTACATAACTGGTGGCTGCTGCTGCTGCTGCTGCTAAATCGCTTCAGTCGTGTCCGACTCTGTGCGACCGCTGGATGGGGGCCCCCCAGGCTCCCCCGTCCCTGGATTCTCCAGGCGAGAACACCGGAGTGGGCTGCCGTTTCCTCCTCCAATGTATGCATGCATGCTCAGTCTTGAGAGTCGTGTCTGACTCTGTGACTTTATGAACAGCAGCCCACCAGGCTCCTCCGTCCACAGGATTCTCTAGGCAAGAATACTGGAGTGGGCTGCCGTTTCCACATAATTGGTGGCTGCTGCTGCTGCTGCTAAGTGGCTTCAGTCATGTCCAACTCTATGAGACCCCATAGGCGGCAGCCCACCAGGCTCCCCCGTCCCTGGGATTCTCCAGGCAAGAACACTGGAATGGGTTGCCATTTCTTTCTCCAATGCATGAAAGTGAAAAATGAAAGTGAAGTTGCTCAGTTGTGTCCGACTCTTAGCGACCCCATGGACTGCAGCCCAACAGGTTCCTCCGTCTGTGGAACTTTCCAGGCAAGAGTACTGGAGTGGGGTGCCACTGCCTTCTCCATAATTGGTGGAGTCCAGTACAAATAAAAAAAAAGTAGGCTCGGGCTGAGAGAGCGGGGACAGCAGTCTCCTCCCGGGATTTCGCTGCCCCAGGCCTTCTGGTGCAAGCAGGGGCCTGGGCCGTGCTTCCTGCGGGCGGCGGGCCGCTCCTCCTGTGTCTTCAGATGTCCAGGCCTCTGGCCTCCCAGCCCCACGCTTGGGATCCCTCTGCCCCTCCTTCTCCCCCTTCCGTTAGGCCCGTTGCCACCTTGTCCTTGGACCCGCCACCTCACCGTGAACCCTTCCACTGGCCCTCCTGTGACTGCTCTTTCTAGCCTGTGAACTTTGGCAGCTCCGTGAGGAAGCTTTGCAGACTCAGTGCCTGTGACCTACCTGAGTCAAGAGCCCAGCTTTGGAAACCGCTGCGTCCCAGGGGCAGGGACAGGGTGGGAGGCTTGCCAGGGCTTGGCTGACAGGTGGGCCTCACTTGCCTGCCCCCCTCTCTCCTCCCAGCACACCTTGGTTGGGGCATCTCCTGTGTGCCAGACACTGTTTTCAGTGCTGGGAACACGAGGTGGACAAGACAGGCTAGACCTCACTCCCCTCGAGCTTCACGTCCTAGTGGAGGAGATGAGCCATACACAAGCGCACGAGCAATCAAAATCTGGATGTTAGAAGTGCCTGGTGGGGACTTCCCTGGTGGTTCAGTGCAGGGCACGTGGGTTCGATCCCTGGCCTGGGAAGATCCCACATGCTGCAGAGCAACTAAGCCTGTGAGCCACAACTACTGAGCCTGTGTGCTGCAACTACTGAGGCCCGTGTGCCTAGAACCCGTGCTTTGCAACAAGAGAAGCCACTGCAATGAGCAGCTCGTGCCCCGCGACTAGAGAGTAGGCCCTGCTCGCTGCACCGAGAGAAAGCCCGCACGTAGCAACAAAGACCCAGGGCAGCCAAAAATAAATAACTTATTTTTAAAAAAGAAGTGCCTGGTGGAAAATCAAGATGCTTTAGGGAAGGAGGGTGATGGGTGGGGAAGGAGGAGATGTGGGAGCTGGAATTTTGGTCCCCAGAGAGGCCCACGTTCTAACTCCTGGAACGTGCAGATGTGTGCCTTCCCGGGACAAAAAGGCCTTTGCAAACGTGATTAAGTGAAGGATCTTGAGGTGGGAGATTATCCCGGATTATCCGAGTGGGCTCAGTGTAATCACAAGGGTCCCTCCAAGTGAAAGAGGGCGGCGAGAGGTCAGAGTCAGAGAGAGGCAGCTTGAGAAGGACTTGACCAGCTGTTGCTGGCTTTGAAGGGGAAGAAGACTGCAAGCCAGGGAATGTGGGTGGCCTCTCAAAGCTGGAGAAGGAACATGGATTTTCCCCTAGAACCTCCAGACAGAACAGCGCCTTGATTTTGGCTCAGTGAGACCCCTTTCAGGGTTTGACCTCTGGAACTCTGAGGTGAATTTCTGTGGTTTTGTATCGCTGCCTTTGTGTTGATTTACAGCAGCCAGACGAAGCTCATACAGGAGACTCTTTGCAGTCAGGGGAAGCCTCTGAGGAGGTGAGTGATGACCAGCAGCAACTTTGCAAAGATGGAGTGAAAAGTACTCCAGGCAGAGGAAGCTGCAAGTGCAAAGGGCCTGGGGTAGGATTGGTTTGTCTGGCTCTTCCGTCCTGGCCAGCTGTCACGTGGAGTGACCTGGTCCTTTGGTCAACATGAGAGCTCTGCCTTATGTCCTTGTCTTTGCTCATGTTTTGCCCTCTGCCCTGTGTGCTCTGTTAGCTGGCAAACGTCTATATATCCAAAGAGGCCCAACCCAGTGCCTCTGAAGCACTCCCGACATCAGGGCCGTACAGACTGGCAGTCCCGCTCTTTGCTGTCGTCGGCTCTCATCACCCTTATTCTGTGCACACCAGTCACTTGTTTACACATCTGTCCCCTCAGCTGGGCCATTCCCCTGGAGGAAAAGCTGTCTCTTACGCTGCTATCTTTAGCACTTGGCACAATGCCTAGGGTGTTTGTTGAGTGCCTTCGAGCTTTGACCTCTGAACTGGTTTTTTTTCTGCAGCCTCTCACTTACTCTTTCCGGCTACCAACCTCTGGGATTAGCCAGCTTGTGGGCGTGGCAGCCTGAACACATTTTCCCCAGGGACAATGTCCTCCACCCTGTCATCAGCACTCAAATGCCTTGAGCTTATCCTGAGGCCTTATCAGCCGGGAGCCCAGCAGGAAACTCACAGGGGAGAGTCTGCAGGGTTTGCTGAAGGGCTGTTCACAGGGGTGGGGGTGGGAGAAGGGCCCAGGCAAGGGAGGTGCAGCCCTGGGGACTCAGGAGATGGGGTGGAGCTGTGGGGACCACCCCTTCTCGCCACGCAAAGCACCCTTTACAGCCTGGTGAGGGGTCCCTGGCAGGAACTGTGGGTCAAGGAGAATGAATGAAACACTGGCATGAGAAGAAGTGAAGTGAAAGTTGCTCAGTCATATCCGATTCTTTGCGACCCCATGGACTGTAGCCCACCAGGCTCTTCTGTCCACGGGATTCTCTAGGCAAGAATACTGGAGTGGGTTGCCATTCCCTTCTCCAGGGGACTGTCCCAATCCAGGGATCGAACCCAGGTCTCCCGCATTGCAGGCCGATTCTTTACTGTCTGAGCCACACAGGGGAGCCCTTGAGTGCTGAGGGTCTGATGATTCAGCCCCCTCTCCATCCCTACCTGGTCCTGCCAGCAGGTGGCCAGAGAACAAGGGTGCCCAATGCTGCAGCCTGGGAGGGTCAGTCTCCCAGATGGGCATGAACTGGGGAGAAGGGGGAGGGAGGCATTGCCTGGGGGAACCACACGCCACAGCGACCTAATCCTGTTCCTCAACCCAGTGCTTTGACATGTGTCCTTTTCTGCACGTTATTCGAGACCAAGAGTCACTTGTCCAAGATGGGGCTGCTGGGAAGGGCTAGGCGAGGGAGGGAGCTGGATTGTGGATGTGGGTCTGTCTCCCAGGTTTTTCTGCTCTGCCTGATCCTTCCACTCAGATGCCAGTGGGTGTGGGTCCTTGAGCACCGACTATATGCAAGGTGCATGCCCGATAAGCACCCCAGCCCACCTCCTTCCTGAGGGACCCTGGGTTCCATCTCTTAGAGCCTAACTTTCTTCATTCATCCTTGCAACAATCCCTCTTTGTGATTCTATGGCTGGCTGTGTTTTCTAGACTAATGTCTGTCTTCTCTTGGCAAGCAGGACCCAGGCATCTTGCTCATCACTGTGACCTCATTCAGTAGCTGGCATATAGTAGATGCTTAGTAAATACCTTTAGATGGAAGAATGTGTCCTACCCATTCACTGCAGGTCCTTCAGCAGCGGGCTGCCCTGCAGTCCTGGCTGCTTGGGGTGTAGTGAGTGGGTTGGGGGGGCGTTCCCTGGGGCGATAGGGCAGCTCTTCAGGGCCAGACTTCGTACCTCGAGCCCCCGACCTTCACCCTCTCCCCCCACATCCCATTGGTCTGTTCTCAGTGAGGGTGTGGACCTCTTCCACTTCCTCCATTGGCAGCCCACACGCACCCCCAGCCAGGCAGGGGACTGGCACCCTCCCTGCTGGCATTCAGCAAGCTTTGGCTGCGGCACTGAGTGAGAGGCGAGGGGGAGGGATTTGTTTTTACCCCTTCCTTTCTTTATGCTGCCTTCTTCCTTACCATGTGGAAGTCCAGGCCTGGTTTCTGGAGATCGCAGGTTTGTCTCATGGCCCCAGAGTGGGAAGGAAGGAGCCCAGGCTCCTTCTCTTGCAGGGACATTCTCTTGCAGGGACAACTCCGCCTGGGGATGTGTTGTTGCCACGGATGTCTTTTTTCATTTCATGAACCAGAGAGGGCTTCCTGGGGGCGGTGCACCAGCATGGTTCTGCCCTTCCTTGCTGCCCCTGACACAGAGCCATTTCCAAACCTCTTCTGGGCACGGTCCAAAGGGAGCGGTACAGACCGGAGCCTGGCGGACTTCCCAGGAGAGTTTCAAAAAATATCTGTTTATGTGATTTGATTTCAAAATAAATTAGGGAAAGCTTAGAAGGTAGGGGGGGGAAAGAAAGGAAAGTACATTCAGGCCTGTTCACTCTGATATAATTAGTGTCATTAAAAAAATTTATTCTCATTTCTAATTCTTTCCCAAATACATTTTTATTTGTTCTCACAGGCACGAACAAAAATGAGAAGTGTTAGTTACTCAGTCGTGTCTGACTCTTTTGCGACCCCATGGACTGTGGCCCACCTGGCTCCTCTGCCCATGGGGTTTTCCAGGCATGAGTACTGGAGTGGGCTGCCATGCCCTTCTCCAGGGGGTCTTTCCCACCCAGGGTTTGGACCTGGATCTCCGAGATCACGGGCAGATTCTTACCTTCTGAGCCACCAGGGAAGGCTACGTGTAAGATTTCCTTCTGCTCTGCGTCACTGGTGTATTTCTTCTTCCTGGTGCTTAGTTGCACCATCTGATCACCTCTGATGGCTGGTTGGGCGTGCTGGGATTGAAGTGGCTGTGACCTTGGAGAGGCACAGACTCAGGACCTCCGGTCCCCACGCCCCCATAATCATCCATCCTGAGCTCTCACAGGCCTGACCTTCCGAGCCTTATCTTGCCCTCTCAAGCTTGTCTGTGCTAATCCCCCATGATTTTTCTCTTGCTCCCAGCAAATCCTGGCTCCTGGGAAAGCTGGTGTTTTTGCAGGGTGGGGGGTGCAAATGGAGTCCTCCCCACCACCACCCCCGACCCGCCCACCTCCATCACTGGCCTGGGAACCGGGAGAGCAGGTAAAGCCAGAGGGCTCCCCTCTGCCCCCGGAGTGTGGAAGGGAAGCGCTGTTGTCAGGCTTTTGACTTGAAGCTCTTCAAAGTCAAGGGCATCTCCTGGGAAGGCAAATCAGTGGGTAAGACAGTACGGCTTTTGCCTGTTCCAAGGTGGGGGCAAGGGGAGTCAGTCCTGGGAGGGCAGATCTCTCATTACTGGTCTTTGTGTCGTTGTTATTTAAGCCATTCTAGGGGACATTATGACATCTCTGGTGGCCTTTAAAAATAGCAGAGTTTCTAGGTTTAAAAGTAGCACATGTCCGCTGTATAAAATTTGGAAAATATCCAAAGTATAAAGAAGAAAAAAATCATTTCAAATGGCACCACGCAGAAATGACTGCAGTTAATATTTCAATACATCTGCTTTTCTGGCTTTTTTTCCTCCATAAGTGTATTGATAGTTTGAGGATGAATGGTTTAACATACAGTCACTTTGACCTGCCTTCTGGTTACAGTGTCATCACCTCCAGGCCAAGGAATAATTGAACTAAAGATTTCTCTCCATGTCTCAGTCCCTTAGTCTGTGAAATGGGCCTAAGGTGGAACCTTCCTTGAAGGGTTGCAGTGAGGCTAATGATGTCGTATGAATACACGTTGAGCTCCAGCCTGGTGCCAGGCACACAGTAGCACTGAGTTGCTTCAGTCGTGTCTGACTCTGCGACCCTATGGACTGCAGCCTGCCAGGCTCCTCTGTCCTTGGGATTCTCCTAGTAAGGCACACAGTGAGCACTCAATAAATGCTTGTTGTCATTTGGTCAATCCTATACTCAATTTTGTGTGCTTTATCAGGTGGCACTAGTGGTAAAGAACCCTCCTGCCAATGAAAGAGTTGTGGGTTTAATCCCTGAGTCAGGAAGATGCCCTGGAAGAGGGCATGGCAACCACCTCCGGTATTCTTGCCTGGAGAATCCTATGGACAGAGGAGCCTGGCAAGCTATGGCCCATAGGGTCGACAGATAGTCAGACACGACTGAAGTGATTTAGCATGCACATACACAATGTTGAGCCCTGCTCCTTGTATTAGGATCTCAAAATTTTCCCATGTCTTAAAAGCTGGATAAACATCATTTTCGTAGCTGCACGAGACTTCTCCCTATGACTTTTTAACCACTGTTTACCATTCAGGGCTCCTCCAGCTTTTCACTGTTTCTGATACATCCTGCTGTGATGAAGTTCTATGTCCGTTCATTCATTCTCCTGGTTTCTGATGATCTTTAGGACAATTAAAGAGGTGCAAACCTATTGGGTCGCTGGATTTAGGAATTTCTTTCTGGAGCTCCGGATAATGCAAGACCTGATTACTTTTTTGGGAGAGTAATACCACTTTACATTCCTTCAGTGCCTTTGCTAGGACCAATCTCACCTTCCCTTCACCAGCATTCTGGGGGGTTCATGTTTATTTGCAAAAGTGACCATCCCCAGCCAGGCCTGTAACCAGGAACCTCTGGGATGAGAGGCAGACACTCCGGCCAGGGGCATTTTCAGACAGGATGAGGGTGTCTGGTTTCCGTGTTGTGTGTGTTTTGTTCTGTTGGCATCGGTACTCTGCAGCAGAGGTATTAGCTCCCAGAAGGGCCGAGCTGTGGGAACGGGAGATGCAGACTGGCGTGGGTGGGAGGAGGCCTCTGTTTACAGAGCATTGCTAGGCAGCTGGGCTTCCATTGAACACGGCGGTCCCAGCAGGTGGTTTCCTGGAGGGCGAGCCAAGTCCCAGGCAGTCTGGAGGCGCCCCGCCTGCCGCTCGGTGCGTGGATGTTGTCATCAGTAACCAGGGACACGGAAACATCCCCGGTTCCGCTCCAGCCAGCTAAAACCCGTTCCAAGGTGGTTTCTTTTTCAGTTGTTCCTGTTCTTTTGGAAATTAAGAATTCGACACAACAGCTTGGTCAGGCCGGAGCCTAGCAGATAGCTCGGAGGGTATTAATAATAATGAAACTAACACAATGACCGTTTCAGAGAACTGGGCCCTTTCCAGCCGTTTTCCTGTGACCTGCTCTGTAACCACGTGGGATGCACGCACGCCCTCTCGTATCCTGGCTTCTGTGCATCGTTATTCCTGGACTTCTAAGACTTACTGGCCCTGTACTGAACACCACCACCCACCCCACCCCACCCTCACCCCCAACTGCCAACGAACTCTTGGAATCTGAGCAATACAGACAAAACGAAACAGACAGAGAATAACACAACACCCATTTTATAGGTGAGACTCAGAGGTTAGCTTGTCCCAGCTCACCCAGCTGAGAAAGAACAGTATCAGGATCTTATCGAGGTCTACCTTCAAGCTCTGCTCTTTCAAAGTCCTCTGTATACTCCCTTCATACAACTGGTGTGGGTTTTTGTTTTAAAATTGTTTTTGTTTAATGTGGATCATTTTTAAAGTCTTTATTGAATCTGTTGCCACGATGTTTCTATTTTATGTTTTGGGTTTTTTGTCCGCAAGGCATTCAGTCAGGGATTGAGCCCATGTTCCCCACATTGGAAGGCGAAGTCTTCACCACTGGGCCTCCAGGGACGTCTCGACTGAGGTTGATGGGCACCCGCGGCTGTTCCACTGGCTGAGGTTGAGAAATTCAGAGAATAGCAAAACTGATCTGACATTCAGCTCCTCACAGCTCGTAAGGAGGCTTGTGAGTTTCCTGTGGACGCTGTCTCAAATTGCCACACTTCCTGCTTTCAAAGAACATGGCTTTATTTTTTCATTAACTTTTATTTTAGTTGCTCTACACTGTTCTGTTAGTTTCTGCTAGTTTCTGCCATACAGCAAAGTGAACCAGCTCTACGTTTACACGTATCCCCTCTCTTTTTGGATTTCCTGTCCATTTGGGTCACCGTAGAGCTCCGTGTCTGGGCTTCCCAGGTGGCACAGTGGTGAAGAATCTGCCAATGCAAGAGATGCGCGTTCAGTGCCTGGGTCGGGAAGATCCCCTGGTGTAGGACATGGTAACCCACTGCGGTACTCTTGCCTGGAAAATCACACAGAGGAGCTTGGTGGGCTACAGTCCGTGGGGTTGCCAAGAGATGGACATGACTGAGCACAGCACAGAAGCACAGCAGGGCCCTGGGTAGAGTCTCCTGTGCTGTCCAGCAGGTTCTCATTCGTTAGCTGTTTTATACTCAGTAATGTACATGTGTCAATCCCAGTCTCCCAGTTCATCCCAACCCCTGCCCCGCTTCCCCTTGTGGTGTCCATATGTTTGTTCTCTATGTCTGTTTGTCAAATAAGATCATCTATATCATTTTTCTAGATTCTATGTGTATGCATTAATATATAATATCAGAGAACATAGCTTTATTATCTGATGGTTCTGGAGGTGATGTGGTCTCACTTCCAGGGACCAGCAGGACGGTATTCCTTCCAGAGACTCCAGGAGAAAATCTGTCTCTTTGCCTTTTCTTGCTTCTGGAGACCACCTGAGTTCCTTGGCTTGTGGCCTCTTCCTCCAGCCTCACAGCCAGCAGGATCTCACCTTCTGTCATTGACTCTGCCTCTGTTAATGGCTTTCTCTTCCGTCTTCTGGGTCGAATCCTTCTCTGCCCCTCTCTCATAAGGACCTTTGTGATTCCACTGGGCCTATCCAGAAAATCCAGGATCTCTCCACATCCAGATCCTTAATTTAGTGGACATGGGATAGGGGAGAGATAAAGTAAGAGTTAGGAATTAATATTTAACACTGCTGTTTATAAAATAGGTCAACAGCAAGGACCTACTGGATAGCACAGGGAAATCGACTCAACATCTACTCAATGTCTCAATAACCTATAATGAGAAAGACTCTGAAAAAGAACATAAATATATGTGTATATGTAGACATATGTATATATGTGTGCATAACTGGATCACCCTGCTTCACACTGGAAAATAACGCAGCATTGCACACTAACTGTGGTGGTGGTTTTGTTGCTGAGTCATATCCGACTGTTTGCTACCCCATGGACTGGGACCCACCCGGCTCCTCTGTCTATGGAATTTCCCAGGCAAGAATTCTGGAGTGGGTTGCCATTTCCTTCTTCAGGGGGTCTTCCCAACCCAGGGATGGAACCCATGTCTCCTGCTTCATAGGCAGATTCTTTACCACTGAGCCACCTGGGAAGCCCCAAGGTTGCATGTCAGGATTCTAAATAACCATACGTGGGCCTGACCACTGCAGAAATCCACCGCTCTGACTTTAAGTCTGTGCCATTCTCTCTGTAATTTCTCCTATTGGTAGGGGAAAAAATCAAGGTGTGCTATAGATACAATAAGCATATCACTCAATAGGTGTCTTTTATCGAGTGTAATATGCATACAATATGATGTGCAGATTGTTCAGATCTTCAGCTTGTGTGTGCTCAGCTGCTCAGTTGCTCAGTTGCTCAGCTGCTCAGTTGCTCAGTTGCTCAGCTGCTCAGTTGCTCAGTTGCTCAGTTGCTCAGTTGTGTCTGACTCTTTTGCGACTCCATGGACTGTAGCCCACCAGGCTCCTCTGTATGTGGAATTTTCCAGGCAAGAATACTGGAGTGGGTTACCATTTCCTCCTCCCGGGGATCTTCCTGACCCAGGGACTGAACCTGTGTCTCTTGTGTCGTCTGCGTCGGCAGGCAGATTCTTTACCATCTTGCTACTTGGGAAGCCCAACTTTCAGCTTACAAATTGGTGAATTTTAACAAGTGCGCTATCATGCAACTACTCCTCAGAATCACAGGAAAGGAACTTGTGGAACTCCGGGAGCCTGCCCCCTGTGCCCCTTCCCTGTGAACACCAGCCTCCAGCAGTAACCTCTGTTCTGATTCCTTTCACCATGATGAGCGGTCCTTGTTCTTGAACTTGATATAAATGGAGTCATGCAGCCTTCACTCTCTGTGTACATGTGTTGTGGCTTCTGCTTGATCTGTGTCTGTGAGACTCATTCAGGTTGAGGGGAGCAGTCGTTCGCTCTTTTTCACGTCTGTGTAATATCTCTTTGTGTTAAAGCAGCACCGTTTTCCTTTTTTCTTGTGGATGGACAGTTAGATTATTTCTGGTGTGGGGCTTCTACGAATACTATGATTAAGAACATTTCTTGGGCATGCCTTTTGGTGGACTTCAGCACTTGTTCTGGGTTATACTCAGAGGTGGACTTGCTAAAGTGAAAGGTTTGACGTGTTTCATTTTTGTAGAGGTGTCCAAACAGCTTTCAAAAGAGTACTCAGTCACACTCCTGCCCGTGATGGAAAAGATGAGCCCAGACTCTATGTGTTCCTGGTGACAGCCCCAAGTGCAGAATCCACCTGTCTCTTTGACCTCGCTCTTAGTCACCTGGGAGAACCGGTGCTCCGGCTGCTCGAGTTTCAGTCGCTGTCTCTTGCCTCTCATCCTTTGCATCTCCTATTCCCTCTGCTGGAGCACTGCTCTTTGCAGCCCTGCCGTCTCATTCTGCCTAACTTCCTTTCATCTTACCTCTTTCAAGACGCCTCCTCTGATCCCCAGCCTTCATTCAGGGCCCTCCATGGGCTCCCTTGCCGCCAGGATTGGCCAGATCGTACCTGTGGCCACTCTGGGCTGTAGCTGCCCAGGTTAGTCCTCTCCAAGTGGGGGATCTGGTGTGAGCGAGGCCTTTGAATACAGGACTTCTGGGGGGATGCTGCTATGGTGATGTTGAAATCCTACAGGGTTTAGAGCCCGAGGCCGGAGACCTCTCCCGGGCCCCTCTGTTCTTCAGCGTGAGATCTTAGGCTAGTCACTACCTTCCTGAGGCTGTTTTATGAGCTGCAAAATTGGCATCAGACCTGCCTTGAGTCAGACACACTGAAAGGACCCACCAGCTAATGGTCAGGAAATGCTTTTATAAATGGGTAAGTGGCATTTAAGCATGCACACAGAATCTTGATGTTCACTAATTGTTTTGGGGTTGATAAGGGAAACTGCAGAGAGCTGGCCAGGAACCCCTCTGTCCCCTCAAAACACAGGAGGATGTGGAGATAGGAGAGATTGGGTGGTTTTGGTCTTGAGTGGTAAGCTATGGGATCCCACCAAAGACCCAGAATCCCAGAACTTCTCGGGCGCCCGAGTCTCGTTGAAGGTTTGGTTTATGGAAATCTTACCTGCTAAGCTCTTGGAGCAGAGGTTCTTAAAGTGTGATTTCTGGGCGCCAGCTTCATCATCACCTGGGGATGGATTACAAATGCTGGTTATCAGGCCCCACCCCAGGCTGCTATATCAGAGACCCTGGGCATGGGGCCCGGCAGGGTTGGCAACCCTGGCACTCCGGGAAGGGAAACTCACAGACCCTCCTCTCACTCTTGGAATCATTGGAAATTATGGATCTAGTTACTGCCAGCTGATTCACCTGGCTCCCCTGAGATTCCCCGGGCCCCAGACCTGTGCTGGGGAGGCCGGGCAGGTTGAGGCAGGCCCCGCACACCTGGCCCTCTGGTTTGTGTGAGGCACTGGGCTTCGGTGGAGACTGACCACAGGGCTGAGCTAGGAGAGACGCTGCTATCAGACCCAGGGTTTGTGGGCAGAGGACCGAGGTGAGCGGGGAGGTTTTTATTTATTCATGTAGACACAGACGTGATGCTCAGATCCACAGGACTGTGCTGGTTTGTACAGTCAGCTCATCAGAATCACTTCTTACTGCTTCCGCAGATTCGCAGGAGAGGAGTGTTGGAGGGGAGGTGCAAGGACCGGCTAAGGCGGGGACTGGGATTCCGGGAAGGTCATGGAAGCAAAGTGCAATGGCCTGGAGACGCGGCCTGAGAAGCTGCTTAAAGTGTGGCCAGTTCCTGCTCTTGTCCAGGCTTCCATCACTTGGGCCTGGGCTGAGACAGCTTCCTAAATGCCTCCTGACTTGTCTTGCTTCCCATCCCATCCTCCTCTCCATAGACCGCCAGAGTGATGTTCTTAAATCTGATTTGGCCATCCCCCATAGTTGTGTTGAAATCCAGGTCTTAGTGCAACAAAGACCATTCAACATGTGACACTTGCCTTCTGCCCATCCTCTGCTCCTGCAAAACCAAACTGCTCAGGTGTTTTGTACACACTGTTCCCTGGTCATTCTCTTCTCTGGCTACTGTGGCTGGTGAACTCCTATTCATCCTTCAGAACCCGATTCACACATTCTCACCTCCTCATGCAGCTGCTGCTCTGAGGAAAATGACTACCCTTGACCAGAGACACACAGCCACGTTCAGAGGGTGTAGCCCATCGCAGACACAAGTGGAGAGTTCTCTGGGGGATCAGGAGGTGGAGAAACACACCCACACCTGCTCCCCTCTCTACTTCCATCTCGCAGCGTCGGGGTAGCCCATCTCTGTGCAGGAAAACATCATGTAGTCACAAACCATCGTCAAGGGTTGAAAGTCACAATTTCTAAAACCTGCTTCCAAGTGTCCAGATAGGAAGATTTCAGCTAAGAATGGCTTTGAATAGGGCCATCTTAATTTCAAGCCTACATATGCCGTCATAGCAGATTCCAAGAAGTCTCAGAAGTGTTTCCCAGTATTAATTCTGGTCCTTTGTAGTAGTTTACTTGTTTGTGAGCATGAAATACCTGTTACTGATTTCCCCGGGGCCTAATGGAGCACCTCTGAGCAGAGAGACTGCTTTGCCTTTACAAGGCCGAAGAAGCCTCCTGATGCTGGCAATTTCAGACTGACCCAGAGCACTGTCTGAGAGAGCACCTATATAGCCTTTAAAGCTTAGCTTCTCCAGACATCACCTCCTCTGGGAACCTTCCTTGATTTTTCCCCAGTCAAGGGAATGAGGGCTTACTGCTGCCGGAGATGGTAGCTTAGACTTCCTTGCTTTTAGACCATGAGCTTCTGGAGGGCGGAGATCCTGAGTTTTCATCCTGTGAGTTCTTGTGTCTAACACAGTGCCGGGCACAGAGTTAATATTCATGGTTTGTTGAATGAATGAAAGATTCCTCATTGATTGATTAGTCTGGATTTGAGGGAGTCCCTGACCCCCACCTGATTCTCTGTGCTTTGCGCTCATCTCCCCATTTCATGTTTTCATTTCCTGTTTCTCTTCTGCTCTTGACTAGCCCAACTAATCTCTAAGCACTGCCCTGAACTGCTGAACCAAAGTGACTGCTACTTTCTATTTGAAACACCAGAAGGAAAATTATTGAGCTCACCAAAATTTCCATCAAGAGAAGTTCGGATCGTCAGAAGATAAGCTTTGGTTATCTAGCACTTGTGTAACTTGGGGTAGCTTTGTCCTGATGACCTCTCTAAACGCTCTTCTTTGAACTGATTCAGTGAGGTTGCGGGTGGGACATGAACTCTCATCTGAGACTTCCGGTCCTCACTTGTTAGCATCTCCAGCATGTCAGTTAGTCAGAAGTCTGACATCCAAGCTTGATTCTTCATCTTTGGCCTGGACCAGGTCCCCATCTGTAAGATGCTCTTGGTGGCCTGGGACTGGGAGTGGGTCCTTGGCAAAGGCTCCTTGGCACATACAAGCTCCATTGTATTCTGAGAGCAACTTGAGACGGTCTATCCAAAATGCCAGCCTCTTATTAAGGCCTCACTCAGCCAGGAAATTAGTGAAAGGGGTCCCGGCAGCAGGGGCACGTGACGAGACCCTCCCTTCTTCTCTCCCTGTGCTCACGGCAGGAAGCACCAGTTCAGGACCCCAGGATAGGCTCCCGCACCCACGTCTGCCTAGCGGGAGGGGACGATGAAATCGATTTCCCAAACCTTTTTCCTCAAGTGTTTCTTAACGTCTCCTGAATTGGCAGGCAGTTTCTTTACCACTGGCACCACTTGGGAAGCCCATCATATTTTTAATTCCTATTAGTTTAAAAAAATGTGATTATAGAGTATTTCAAGCATTCACCAAACTAGAAAGAATAGGAAGGGCACTCTTCACCCTTTGCAGCTTCAGCACTAATCCAGCTGCGACCTCCCGTGTGTCACCCTGCTCCCTGAGCCCACCTCCCCCACCAGCCCTGATTGTTTTGAAGCAAATCCCAGACCTCAGATCATTTTATCCACGCATGTTTTAGTCAAGAACTCCAAAAGAAACATTTTAAAACCGTAGCGATGGCAACATCACCACACCTGACAAGTCAAACAAAATCCTTTTAATATCGGCAGATACCACCAGCACTGAGATTTCCCTAATTGTCTCCACGCATGGCTTTGGTTTTGCTTCCTGCCCTTGTTGTTCAAGTTGGGATCCAAACAGGGGCTCCCGCTGCACCTGGTCGCTCTATCTTCCAGGTCTCTTCTAATTAGAGGTGCTTTAAGGCAGAGATGTGAGAATCCTTTTCATTATTATTATTATTGTTATTTTTATTGGAGTAGATGCTTTACACCGTTGTGTTAGTTTCTGCTGTACAGCAAAGTGAATCAGCTATGCATGTTCCAGTATTCCCTCTGGATTTCCTTCCCATTTAGGTCACTACAGAGCATTGAGAGTTCCCTGTGCTGTAGAGTACGTTCTCATTAGTTATCTTTTTTCTACCGAAGAGAGTTTATCTGTCAATTCCAGTCTCCCAGTTCATCCCACTCCTCCCTTCCCCGCCTTGCTATCTATAGGTTTGTTCTCTGCATCTGGGTCTCTGTGAGATCTGGCCATTCTGCAAGGGTTTAGAGGGGTCAGTCCACTCCAGCCCTGCGGACCACCTTCCCTGCCCCTCCAGCCACAGCCCGGCCCCCGGCAAGACCTCCCTGGCATTCGCCACTTCGCTTCCCTCTGCTTCCATCTGTCCTTCCACTCAACAAGCGCCTTCTTAGTCCTGCCTTTATTTCCCTGTGTCCTCAACATCCCCCAGCTGTCTGTAGTACTGACCTTGATACAGGATAACAGTGATGGATCTCACTCAAAAGATACTATATGCCCAACCTCTGTGAGAATCCGTGTGCACCAATGGTGCGTATGCATGCGGGTGTGTGTGTGATCATATACACTCGCTACCCTCTGTTGCCCTCAGGTCTGAACTGAGGTGTCGCCTTTTCGGTAAGCCTTCCCTAGCCAGGGTTTCTGGAGCTCAGCACTAGGGATATCTTGGAACAGATCACTGTGTGTTATGAAGGGCTGTGCTGTGCATCAGAGGAGGTTTAACAGCCTCCCTGGTCTCTGCCTGCCAGATGCCTGTGGCACCCTCCCCCGAGCTGTGATGATCAAAAACTAGGAATTGCCAAATGTCCCCTGGGGTCAGAATTGTGCCAGAGTGAGGACTACTGATTGAAATTTTAATTGGAAGAATTAAAATACCACCACTTTTCACCTATTTCACTCACAGACTCCTTCTCCCTGCCCCTTTTGTGTTTTATTTTTCTCTTTGGCCCTTGTGCCCTGAGTGGACTAGACATTTTGTGTCTTTATTCCCTTGGTTGTTAACCTCTCCTATCAGACTTGCAGGTGTCATGCATCTGGGGCTTTTGTTGGCATCATTTGCAAGACACCCACCTTTGCCGTTTCCCCAGGGCCTGGAGCACTGTCTGGCCCATAGCAGGGGTCAGTAATTGTTCGTTGAATGAATAAGTGACTGTCTTATAAAAATACTGTGAGACACACCCAGTCAGGGGCTCCCCCACCAGTAGTCACAGGTTTGGAGGCGTCCTTCTGAGGCAGCATGCTGGGACCAGCTCCCAGGGGCTCAGGACACGCTTCCCTCCTAACCAGTGACCAGGGCCGTGTGCCCTGGTGTCCAGGAACCAACAGGAAATGGCATGTGGCAGCCGCTGCCGAACAGAAATGCAGGCAGCTCCCCAGGGGGTATGTTTGCTGACCATGTGATGGCATGATGACAACTAATCACGGTCCATGCCTGCCAAGCATGGGCAGGGGTGGCAATTAAAATACCGGCTGATTTCAGTGCCCAGATGCCACGTAGCCTTGGGAAGCTTAAAAGGTGTGGTTAGTGCAGTGTGGGTCTGATGCGCGGGCAGGGAGGAGAGAAAAAAACCAGGCGTTTCCAAGCAGAGCAATGGGGAGGAAAAGACCAGAGGAGGGAGAGGGGACTGGGGGTGTGCAGAGATCTGAGAGCTAAGCATTTCCAGGAGGAAGCAAACTCAAGCCAAAAGCAGGGGGCGGGGACTACACTGCAGATGCGGGGATGAGAAATGATAATAACTGGGAAACAGAAAGACTGCAGTCATGAATGGAGTGAAACCAATCCCTAAGCCAGAGCCCGGGTCATGAACCTAGGAAGATAACAGGGCAAAACTCTTCCTTGTCTTTCTCTACCACAAACACACGCAGAGAGAAAAAGAAGTAAAACAGCTCTCGAACCACATGGGCAAAGAATCTGTGTTTTGTTTATCAACCAAAGTAGGGGAAAGGTTCAAGATCGGTCAGCTGAGCAGGGTTCAGAGTGAGAGTCTGAGTGCAGGCTGGACTGGATGGAAGACGGCTCCGTAGAAAGCCTTTGAAAGGGCTATGCAGTCACTGATCGTCAGGCTGGCTCTGGCGAACAGAGCTTTGTAGCTATTGGTATTATTGTTGACCTAAGGTGTGTAGTCAGAGTGGAGACCAGGTAGGTGAGAGCAGAGGCGGTGTTTGTAGAACCGCAGGTCAAATGTCCACTCACGGTTATCTATCCTGTCCCAGGCTGATAGTCAAAATTATTAAATTCCGTGGATGCAGCCGTGAGTGTACAGACGCACTGAGTGTGTGATTGTTACTGATCCATCCCAAACACCACTGAGCCCTTCGGAACCTTTCTTGAATGCTCTTGTAGTTTGTGGACTCTTATTTATTTAGCAATGAGCAAAGGCTCAGCGGTAAGGAATTTGCCTGCCAATGCAGGAGATGTGGGTTCAAACCCTGTGTTGGGAAGATCCCCTGAAGGAAGAGATGGCAACCCACTCCAGAACTGTTGCCTGGGAAATCCCATAGACGAGTAGCCTGGTGGGCTACGGTCCACAGGGTCTCAAAAGAGTCAGTACAATTTATCAACTAAATAACAGCAACAACGTATCTGATAAGGGCCTTGCCTCAAAATGTACACTTGTATCTCCATAGTAAAATGACAAACAACCCAATTAAAAATGGGCAAAGAATTGGAATAGACATCATTAGTCCCTAGGGAAATGAAATAGAAAGCACAGTGACATACCACTTCACAAGCACTAGATGGCTGAAACCAGACAATAACAAGTGTTACCAAGAATGTGGAAAAACTAGAACCTTCATACACTGCTGTGGGAATGTAGGGAATGGTGCAGCTGCTTTAGAAAGGATTCTGGCAATCCCTCAAAATATCAGTTACTATATAATCCAGCAATTCCACTCATAGCTGTATATCCAAGATAAATGAAGACATCCATCCACACAGAAACTTGTACACGGATGTTCATAGCAGCACTGCAGAATTATTCAAAAACTGGAAACAACCCAACTGTCCATCAACATGGAATGGATAAACGAAATGGTGTATATCTGTACTATGAAATATTATTCAGCAGTAAAAAGGAGTGAGGCCCCGATTCATGCTGTAACATGAATGAACCTCAAAAACATTATACTAAGCAAAAGAAGCAAGTCACAAAAGGCCACATAATATAAGACTCCATTTATGTGAAATGTCTCAAATTAAGGGAGGTAGAAAGCAGATTAAAGTTTGCCTGAGGCTGGAGAGGAAGGTGAGGAGTTTAGCAGTAGGTGTTGTTTAGTTGTTAAGTTTTGTCCGGCTCTTTTGCAACCCCATGGAATGTAGTATCCTGGCCTCCTCTGTCCATAGCATTTCCCGGGCAAGAATACTGGAGTGGTTGCCATTTCCTTCTCTAGAGAATCTTCCTGACCCGAGGATTGAGCTTACATCTCCTGTATTGGCAGGCGGATTCTTTACCACTCTACCATTCTAATGAGTATGGGATTTCTTTTGAAGCAAGTGTTCTGAAGTTAGATTGTGGTGACATTTCACAACTCTGCACATATACTAAAACCCACAGACCTGTACTTTAAATAGGAATATAGTATGTAAATTGCGTCTTCAAAAAAAAAAAAGTGATGATTTGGCAAGTATAAGGGGGAATTAATTATTTTTCATTGACTTACCTGGGAAACACTGAGTTTAGGTGTCAATGATAGGGAGATGGTCAGTAAAGATAGCATTTGACTGGACTGTGGTTTGGCAAAGAGATGTGGTACTTTGTTGAGGGAGGATCCCTCCCCACTGACAGCCTGAGTCCTGGGCTTTGGCCCTCCCGGCTGACTGTTTGACCCTGCCCAAGTCATCCTCCTCGTTCAGTTTTGTTTTCTTCTTCATAGAATAGGAACCTGTGTTAGGAGAATGTGAGCTGCTCTGACAGATCAGCCCATGCATCACAGTGGTTTCATGTAGCAGAAGTTCATTTCTCACTCATGCCAAGTCATCCAGCCCTCCAGCCAGCAGATGGGATGGGAGAGCTGGGGTAGGAGTACATGGCAGGGTGGAAGTCCAAGCCAGAAAGTGACATGCAGGCTTGCACCCCATCCATTGACTGGACCTCTTCACATGACCCCAGCTAGATGCAGGGGTCGGAGGATGCAGTCTCCTCCCAGGAGTGTCTTCACACTTTGGGGCGGGAGCCTGAACCTTGGTGGGCAGGCAGCTCGGCTTAGGGCTGCAGGAGGGGAGCCTAGGAGTCAAGAGCCCATGTCATTGTCTGGTGGGACCATGAGTACAAACCGTGTGCTGAGTTGAAAGGTACCGTATGAACACAAAGTACTATAGGCTTTATCACAAGTCACAGGCTGGGATGAAGACCTTTCAGTTCTGCCCTGGGTCAGGCCATCTGACCACCTTTCAGGAGATCTGGGAATTGGGGAAGCATATGTTTATACGAACCCCTGTGAACGCCCATATCAAAAGATGGTAGCGCTGCTCGCTTCCTCTGCTTCATTCAGGTCTGAAGCCAAGGAGTAGCTCTGACCCTCTGTCCCACATGGTCCTGCTGTCTCGGCCCTGATGGCGGCTCCTCCCCTGGCCTGCCTGTGAGCTGGGTTTCACCGGGAGATGGCTCGCAGCTGCCGAGAGGACTGTGTTGTGAGACTGTTGCTATAGAGAGAATCTGATTATATTCAAACTTAAGTTCATTCAACCAGAATGTTCTTTTTCCTCAAGGCTGGAGAATGTCACCGGGAGGCCCTCCTTGCCTCTATCTGCTTCAGGCTACTGGAAGGCCAGTATTCCACAGGGTTGTGTCTGAGCATGAAAAGAATGCCTTGTTCCTTCTGATCCCAGCCAGCTGCTTGACATATGATTCACTGGAAGCAAAAAATGAGAAACTGAGATGGTAGGAGCAGTGGCAGATGGCTGCAGGCAGGAGGTCTAATTTGCAGATAGTGACTTTCTCCTCTTACCCACACTTGCAGGGGCCACAGCTCAGCCCAGTGTGTTTTAGTGAGGGTCCTCTAGAGAAACAGAACCCACAAGTTGCTGTCACTTCAGTCGTGTCCAACTCTTTGTGACTTCATGGACTGTAGCCCGCCAGGCTCCTCTGTCCATGGGATTCTCCAGGCAAAAATACTGGAGTGGGTTGTCATGCCTTTCTTCAAGGGATTTCTTCCTGACCTGGGGATCAAACCTGTCTGTTATGTCTCCTGCATTGGCACCTGGGTTCTTTACCTTTAGCACCACCTGGGAATCCCATGTGTATACACAGATTTATTTAAGGAATTGGCTCATGTGCTTATGGAGGCTGGCAAGTCCAAAATCTCCATCAGGCTGGAGACATGCAGAAGAGTCACAGCTCATGTCCAAAGGCCATCTGTTGGCAGAATCCCTTCTTACTCAGGGGAGGTCAGTTTCTGTTTGAGCCCAGCCTTCAACTGATTGGGTGAGGCCCACACGCCTTATGGAGGGCAATCTGTTTTACTCGAAGTCTATTGATTTAAATGTTAATCTCATTCCCAAAAACAAGCCTTCACAGAAACATCCAGAATGATGTTTGACTAAATATCTGGGTACATGGCCCAGTCAATTGACACATAAAATTAACCATCACACCAGCTTTATTACAAACATGTTCACAGAGGTGGTGAGCTGACCTGCCAAAGTACATTGACACTGGGAACCTTGGTTGTGAATCTTGCCTCCTGAATATTCTAAGAATATAGCTGTAGCCTCTTTGAGCCTCTGTGATCTTGTAAAAATACTGGCCACTTATTGAACCACTTCTTTAACTGAGGATGGTGGATTCATGATTCTCCCCAAGTGTAAAGACAGAGTATTTAGGGGACCAGCTCAAGGCTGTACAGCTGTTATAGTGAGGAGTGGAGCCCACCAGGTCTGGCCTCCCAGCTCAGAGTCTGCCTACCGCTGGGCATCAGGCTGGGGAAAAGGATCAATTAAGTAAGGTGCAGGTGTATCAAGCACAAAGCTGGCCTCTGCCTGGCTGGAGCTCGGTAAGTAACAAGTTTCTTTTCAGAAGGCCCCTTTAGGGGTGGTGATATTCAGTCTGGACTTGGAGAGTCTAAGGCTGTCCTGGTGAGGGTGACAACCTTCTTACTGGGTGTCTGCTGTGCCAGCCATTTGTCTTCACTCTTCCCAGACACTCGCTCATTCGGTTCTCATGACAACCCCACGAGATGACTGTGGAAATGATCCCTAGGTCTGCATCCCACCTTCCAGAAGGACCAGCCATGTGGCCTGGGTCACATCCCCTGACTTCCTAAGTCTGACTTCTTCCTCCAGAAAATGATGAAAAAATCTAGAAAACAGCCCCTACCTGGAACCTAGCGAGGTTGGATAGATCATATCTCTAAAACCTGAGCACAGGGCCTGCCTGGCACACAGCAAGAGCTTGAGAGACCGCTTTCTATTTTTACGAGCCATGTAATAAATGCCAGGTGGGTGTCTCTTGGCCAGTTCTCTGCTTGTTCTAGATCATTTTTCAGGTCATAGCTTGCTGAGCTGTCCTACGATCACCGGAATATATTTGTCTTTTGTGGAGGGAGATAGGGCGGCCCGTCCAGTGAGTAGAACAGCTGAGGAAAGGCTAGAAGATGTTTGGTAGCCAGGCTGAAAACTGGGTCAACCACAGGGCTGATACAGACCCTGAGAAAACGGTCAACAGAACCCCCCGAGTTGGCTCTCAGAGTGGCTTTAATGCTTTTGAGCCGGTGATGACACTCGATGGCTGGTGCCCCGCTCAAGGTGGGGAGACACGTGGCGAGTTCAGCTTGATTTCCCAGGATGATCGGGAATGCAGATGCGGACGCTGGCCCCGCCCCAGTTCCTGCCATCCTCTCCTGGGCCCTGAGCTGAGCTACGGCTTGGAGGAGGAGTTCCCAGGGAAGGCATCTGAGAGAGGGAGCTTCTTGCAAGTTGTCAGGATTCATTGCCTATCAGAAGGCAGCTGATGGTTGCTTTCAGAGGCCCAAGCAGTGAGGGGCTGCTGATGGCTTCCAGGTTCTTGCTCCGAGTGGGAGATGAGCTGTAGGTCGTGTCCCCTGGGGGGTGGAGGAGCCAGCATACCTGCCATCAGCCTTGGATGGCCAGGGCTGGGGGAGCCACCCTGTCCGACAGCAATGATGTGCTTTGCAGTGTCCCACTGCGCAGGCCTCAAGACCCTGGTGACTCTCAGACTGTAGAGAGTAACAGATGGTGCGGTGGTTCACAGTGAAAGGGGATGCTGTTAAGTATAGCCTGTGCTCATTATCCGCGGATTCCGTATTTGCAGCTCGCCTGATGGCGCATGTTATTTGTAATCCCCAAACCAGTTCTTACACAGTCATTTGCAGACATGTACAGAGTGACAGAAGATTTGAGTATCTAACTCACAAGTTCCAGCTGAGATGGAACAAAGTGATGGCTGTCTTCTTGTTTCATGCCTCTTATTGTCCACAAGTGTTCTTTCGAGGTTTTGTTGCTACTGCTGCTGCTGTCGCTTCAGTCGTGCCCGACTCTGTGCAACCCTAGAGACGGCAGCCCACCAGGCTCCGCCATCCCTGGGATTTTCCAGGCAAGAGCACTGGAGTGGGTTGCCATTTCCTTCTCCAGTGCATGAAAGTGAAAAGTGAAAGGAAGTCGCTCAGTCGTTTCCAACTCTTGGCAACTCCATGGACTGCAGCCCACCAGGCTCCTCCATCCATGAGATTTTCCAGGCAAGGGTACTGGAGTGGGGTGCCATCACCTTCTCTGGGGGTCTTGTTAGTGCCATGCATTTAGCATTTTTCTGCTTTTTCTTGGTAATCTCGCTATTTAAAATGGACCCTGCACACAGTACTAAAGTTTAAGAAGGCTGTAATGTGCCCTACAGAGAAAGTACATACATTAGATAAGGTTTGTTCAGGCTTGAGTTACAGTACTGTTGGCCCGGAGTTCGATGTTAATGCATCAACGATATATATTAACTGTAGGGTCTTTAGACAGAAATACATATAAAGCAAGGTATCTGTTGATCAGTTGACAAAAAATGCGTCCATGAGTAAGAACCCAAACTCATGTTTCCCATAGGAGGAGTAATTCAACTTTTGCTAATTCAGTATTTGTGGTGACTTTCTAGAATGGAACTACCGTGAATAATGAGAATCAACTATATTGCCTTTGATCAATAGGAATAAACATAATGACGTCATCACTCAAGATCTAATGCAGTCACCTCTTCCAGGAAGCCTCCCATGGTCTCTCCAGCCTCCAAAGATCCTTTTCCGACCCCATCTTGCCCCACAATATGTATTACATTTAATGTGGATTTGACATGTGACATTGACTGCAAGATGTTAGTCATTTTCCCCACGTTTATTTTACTGAGTGACAGTGGCATGAACTCCTTGAAAGCTGGCACTGCGTCTGTTAAAACTCTTTGGACTCTACTCATAGTACACACTACTCATAGTGTGTTTGATTCTTTCTGCAAATATTTGATTGATGAGTTTGATTTGCGTGTTGGATTTTTATGGACAAATAAATGCAAGTTTGACTGAAGGAAGGAAGGAGTGATGTGCACACTAAATGCCAGGCACCCGTGGGAGACAGTGATGATGAGAGAGTCACGGGACACAGAGGCCTGGGTGCTGCAGTCGTGGGGAGCAGAGACGAGGCT
>SJXQ01002976.1:96327-119940 GCA_006408695.1 Aepyceros melampus | reverse complement strand
GGCTTTTCCTCTCCACACATGCCACACATGTACCACACACGTACACAGCCCACATCATACGCCTGCACACCACTCACACATTACCGCTCCCCCACACTACATACCACATACCACACACATCCTATATAAACACACGTACAAACACCCACACATATCACATACCCCACACACACCTGTACACACACCCCCCACACGTACCACACTGCATACTTGTACACACTGCACACCCCTTACACACATAATACCCCCATACAAACACACGTGCCCCTACACCACCCCACACACCGTGCACAAATACATACATACTACACACACCACCCCCGCACACCACATACACGCATACACACGCGCGCACACGTGAGATGCTCTGTTACCTGGTGCTCGGGGCCAGGCCCCACATGCTCCCTGTCTGCCCAGACGTGTTTCCTCCCAGCGCTGTCTTTTTCGTCTCTCAGGTCTTCATTCCAGGTCCCTTGGCCAGAGGCTCTCATCAGCACTTGTCAAGATCAGCCGCACTGGCATGCCCCATGCCAGGCTTGACATCACGCTGTCCCTCCACAGGAGACTCTTTGCGGGCATCCAGTGAACCGTGCACGCTTCTTTCCCTCTTCTCTGGGCATGAGCCCATCCCCAGAATCTTCCTTATCCCACAGACATAGAGACCAGGCTGGTATTCCCCCCGGCCCTTCATCTTAGAGCCTTCTGTTCAGGAAAGATGGGAACGTGGCTCCTCCTGTCGGATCATGGTTGTCAAGGAAACACCACGCTTCCTTGGCATTCTAGCAAAGGAAGGAGGCTCTTCCGCAGCTGTTGGGGCAGCGTGACTGTTAGAACAGGAGACACAGCTACAGTTGAAGGCACGCCCGCGGCACGACTGCCGTGTGCCGGCTTTATAACTCTTACCACAACACGCCCCACACGCCAGGGCCGCCAGTATTGCTTCAGTCATTGCACAGGGGGGAAGGATGGATCTCAGAGCGTCTCTTAGTTTGTTAGTGCTGCCTAACAAAGTACCACCGATTGGTGCTTTAACAGCAGAAGTGTATTTGCTCACCGCTCTGGAGGCCAAGTCCAAGATCAGGGTTGGTTCCTCCTGAGATCCCTGAGGGCAAGGTCTGCTCCTTGGGTGTGGACGGCTGTCTTCTTGCTGTGTCTTCACGTGGTCTTCCCCGAGTGTGTGTAAGGCCCCCAGTCCTCTTGGGTTTGGACCCACCCTAATGATCTCATTTTAACTTAATTATAAAGACCCCATCTCTAAATACAGTCAACTCCAATCTCCTGAGGGGTTGGAACTTTAAACACAAATTTCTGAGGGAACACAATTCAGCTCATCCCAGAGAAGTTAGGCAAATCACCCTTGACCACACAGCTAGCTGGTGGAGCTAAGGGAGACACCAGTATCTCCCAGAGGCAAAGAGCTTGCCAGGTCAGAGGACACCCAACAGCAGTCTTCTGGGAGAGGACTGTCTTCCTGCCTTCTGGCTTTGTGAAAGTGGCTGAGGTTGAGGTAGGGGAAAGGATGGAGCAGAATAGAACCTCCCCAGCCGCCCGATGATGCCTTTATATCCTTAACTCTGGGAGTCGCCCACATTTCAACAGGAAGGGTCAGGCATGAAGACTGTTCTTTCTACTGCACATACCCACAGATACATGGAAAACAGGAAGTGATTTGGGGGCCAAATTCTAGTTCTGAAACTCATGTACGCGTCCAAGCCTCATTTCTTCATTGGTTAGATAGTGATGATAAGACCTGCCTGTTAGGACTGTTGGTGGCAAGCAAAAGAAGCCTAACTGGAACGAATCTGTGCACAAAAAGGAGGGAAACTGCTTCTGGATTTCAGGAAAGAGGAATCAGACATGCCACTGGCAGGGTTGGGGTGAGGCTGAGCCCCAGGAGGAAGGGAATCCAGGACTTAACGCCACCAACTGTTTCGCTCTTCTCTGCGTTTTGACCAAGTCTCTCTTCTGCTCTAGGCCAGATTTCTCCACCAAGTGTGCTCTCCATGAGCCCCCAAGTTTATGGCATTCAACTCTGATCCGTTCTCTGAGGCCTAACCCGTGCTCCCTGAACCGCTGCACCCAGCCCCAGCTGGCTGCAGGGGAATATGAGCATGTTAGCCACTTCTTGGCTGGTAATTGCCATTTGGTGCAGTCGCTGCTGTGAATTTTCTTAGTTTTGCTTTTTTATGCTTCCCTCTGGGCTTCCGAAGCTCCCCCTGACCCCACCTGTGAAAGGGTTTCCTGTTGTGTGGAAACTTCTCCTTCATGACTCCCACCCCACGACAGGTCCCCGTCCCAAAATCCTTTGTCCCCTTTTCCGCGTTATCCTTTGCCCTGCCTCCTTCCGAGGAGATTGGTTTGCCTTTCTGGACGTCTGGGGTCCTCCGCCAGCCTTCAGAAGTTGTTCTGTGGGAGCTGTTCTGTGTGCAGGTGGTCTTTTGATGTGTTTGTGAGGAATAAAGTGGGCTCCCTGTCCTGTTCCTCCACCACCTTGGCACATCTCAGTCCCCCAAGTTCACACCTCACCGCTTCAGGCGTGGGAGCAACATCTGCCATGTGCTCTGTAGCCCCAAGTCCAGAGTCCCCAGGAAAGTAGCTCGTGGGCTCAGCTGGGCTCCCATGGCCTCTAAGCCAATCTGTTGGCCAAAGAGTTTGTTTGCTGAGCACAGAAGAATTGATGCTTTTGAACTGTGATGCTGGAGAAGACTCGAGAGTCCCTTGGATTGCAAGGAGATCCAACCAGTCCATCCTAAAGGAAATCAGTCCTGAGTGTTCATTGGAAGGACTGATGTTGAAGCTGAAACTCCAGTACTTTGGCCACCTGATACGAAGAACTGTCTCATCTGAAAAGACCCTGATGCTGAGAAAGGTTGAAGGCTGGAGGAGAAGGGACGACAGAGGATGAGATAGTTGGATCGAATCACCGACTCAATGGGCATGAGTTTGAGTGAACTCCGGGAGCTGGTGATGGACAGGGAGGCCTGGCGTGCTGCAGTCCATGGGGTCGCAAAGAGTCAGACACAACTGAGCAACTGAACTGAACTGACAGACTCTTTGGCCAGCTCAAAAACTGACCAGAGAGGGTCAGAACAAGGCGGCTCCACAGCACTTATAGCCAAGTGGCAGGGGCAGGGGGAGCGAGAGGGGAGTCTCCGAAAGGCAGTTTGAAGGCACCATGAGAAAATTAAACAAGATGATGGTGAGGACTCAGCCAACTGCCCGATTCCAGAAATGTTAGCTCTTTTCTCCCTCACCCGCCCATGAAGTAATGCCAGTGAATTGGAAGAGGGTAATTTGAATTAATGAGGTGTGTTCCAATATTTTAAACACTTAAGCACATAGTACTCTATTAGCAAAACATTTTCAGTGGCTCCTGCTGGGTCTTTGTCAATGAATGGATGCCTTATTTACAGTTGGCATCCTTTGCAACCAAGAGAATGACTTAGAATCTATTACTTGAGTAAGATAGAGAGGGAAAAGCGAATAAAAGCGGTAACAAATAGCTCCTCGTCTAGACATAGCTGGCAGCAGGTCCCCGACAATTGTTTCATTGGGTCAGCAAAGTATAAATCATCCATTTTCCTCTTGCCTCTACCTTGGTTTACTTCTCAGATTCTAATTGGCATCCTGCAACCCAGGATGAAAGAGCACGTGTTCTAATTTAAGGAAATCCACAGGAATAATGGCCTTGTTGTGTATTTGGTCCAAAGGGACCCCTTGGGTGGCATTCATGGCTCTCTCCCCAAGCCCTCCCCCCTACTTTGTAAAACAATTTTATTTATTTTTTTTTGTTGGCTGTGCTGGGTCTTCATTGCTGTGCAGGCTTTTCTCTAGTTGCGGCAGCGGGGGGCTGCTCTCTAGTTGTGATGTGAGGGCTTCTCCTTGCTGTGACTTCTCTTGTTGTGGAGCGAGGGCTCCGTAGTTGCAGTTCCCAGGCTCTAGAGCGCAAGCTCAGGAGTTGAGGTGCACAGGCTTAGTTGCTCCGCTGCACGTGGGATCTTCTTGGACCAGGGATGGAACCCATGTCTCCTGCATTGGCAGGCGGGTTCTCCACCACTGAGCCACCAGGGAAGCCCGCCGTCCCCGTTTTTGCCCCGCTTCACCCCGCCAAGGAGCTGGGGGCTGACGGGTCTCAGAACCTACCCTTTGTTATGAGTCAAGCTCCAGTCTTCTCTGCCCTCCTGCAGGGAAGGGCCCTCCTCCCCCTTCCCTTTCTGCTGACCTTGGACCTCCAGGTTCCTACTTCGGCTCCACTCCTTCCCGAGAAGTTTCTGAGTGGATGCTGCCTCCAGCACGAGAGCCCTTCTCCTGGCACTGAGTTTTTCCTGTGCCTGTGTGCCCGGTGGGGTGCTGGCCAAGCCCCACTGTTTTCCCTCCTGTCGACACAGGCGCCCATTATGCGTCTGGTGCATTGTTCAGTTTCATTCTGAAATGAATACGTGAAGGAACGTCTAGCCAGGAGCCACCTGGTCACTTCAGTGTCATGAGTGAGTGACATTTAAATGAGACGGATGGGAAGAGAGGTTGGGTTCTCACTGGGTACATGCCACCACAGGCCACATGCCCGCCTGGGAGCATGGCAGGTGAGGTGTGCTCTAGGGCTTTCCCAGGGAGTCACCGAACTCATCAAGAAAATGTTTTCTAAGTATGAAGCCCGGCAGTACTCTGTGAATCACAAAGACGCTGGTTGCCATTTCCTCAGGCAAGATTCACTGTGGCTGACCACACTAGGAGAGAGCCCCTTCCCGCCTAGCACTCATGGACCAGGTTATGCTCTTTTGTCAGTCGGATCTGGTTCAATATGGTGTGGGAGCTCCGTGAGGACCTTCCTGACTGGTGTGGAGGAGTGGGTGGTGGGGACTCAGTGGAGGGTGCCTGTGGGAAGGAAGATCTGGGGGCCTCGCTCCCCTGAAGTCCATCCGTGTAACTGCTCTACGTCCCTTGGTCCAGAACCTGGGCTCTGGAGCCTGACCTCCCAGTTCTGCCCACTTGTCAGCTGTGTGCCTGAAGGCAACTTACTTAGTACCCTCTCTGTGCCTCAGTTTTCTCATTTGTAAAATGGGGATAGTTGTAGTGTTTGCCTCAGGCTTCCCTTGTGGCTCAGCTGGTAAAGAATCTGCCTGCAATGCAGGAGACCTGGATTCTATCCCTGGGTTGGGAAGATCCCCTGGAGAAGGGAAAGGCTATTCTGGCCTAGAGAACTCCATGGACTTGTATAATCCGTGGGATCACAAAGAGCTGGACACGACTGAGCGACTTTCACTTACTTACTTACTTGCCTCATGGGATTAAAAGACTTGAGGTTAAAGTGAGTCATTTAGGTGAAGTGCAGAGAACAGTACAATCATATGCTATGATTATGATTATGTTATGTTTCTGCTATAACTATGTACTCCTGAACAACAACGTCCTAATGCATAGCACAGGGAACGATATTCAATATCCTGTGATAAACCATAATGGAAAAGAATATAAACAAAGAATGTATAATATGTATAACTGAGTCACTTTGCTGTATGGCAGAAAATAACACAACATTGGTAATCAAATATACTTTAGTTTAAAAAAACACTGAAAGAATCGGCCATAATATACCTTCATCCCCTCTGTTTTGGGCTGTTTTCCCATTTAGATCAACACAGTGCATTAGGAAGAGTTCTCTGTGCTGCACAGTAGGTTCCCATTAGTTGTCTATTTTGCTGTACAGTAGAAAGTAACACAACATTGTAAAGCGAATATACTCCAGTAAAAATTAATTTTTTAAAAGATACACCAGAAAAACCACTAAAATACATAAGTACTCCTAAAAGTCTCCAACTAATAGGAAAATGGAAAATAGGACTAGAGGCATGTCTTGGAAAGTCGGGCTGCTGGAGCAAAATGCCAGAGGCTGGGTGACTTATAAACAGGGATTTGTTTCTCACGGATCTGGAGGCCGGAAGTCTGAGGTCAGGGTGCCGGCAGATTGGGCATCTGGTGAGGCCTCGGTCCTCCTACTTCTCGAATGGCCGTCTTCTCGCCGTGTCCTCACAGGGCCTCGCCCTGTGCACGCGCTCCCCTTGTCTCTGGGTGTCCAAACCTCCTGTTCTTAGCACACCAGTCAGATTGGATCAGGGTCCCCGCTTCTGGCCTCCTTTTAACTTAATCACCTCTTGAAGGACCCCGTCTCCAAATATGGTCATATTTGGAGTTATGGGGGGATTAGGACTTCAATGTATGAATTTCGTGGGGGGACCCAAGTCAGCCCACCGCAGGTTGTAGCGTTAGAGGTGATCGGCGTGGCTCATGACACGCTTGGTGGCCCAAGGGAGCTGGTAGATGTTTGAAGTATGCACACAAGAACGTGTGTGTGTGTGTGTTGTGTAGTCGTACGTGTCTCTATTTGGCTCCGATGAACTGGTTGTAGCTTCTCTATACAGCCAGCGTTTCTCAAAGACAAAATTGTGCCTCAGCAAATGCAGAATTCCGATTGTGCTCAGATTGTCCCCAACACGTCCCCTGCACTGGCACTGTGTTGTGTTTGCAGCAAGCCCTGTAGCAGAACCGTCTGCCCCGCTGCGTGGTGTGTGCTATAGGCGGCTCCTCACTGCCGGTGGCTGCGGCTCCGGGTCCCAGCCCGCGCAGTGTGTGCTATAGGTGGCTCCTCACTGCAGGTGGCTGCAGCTCCGGGCCCCAGCCCGCTGCGCGGTGTGTGCTATAGGCGGCTCCTCACTGCGGGTGGCTGCAGCTCCGGGTCCCAGCCCGCTGCGCAGTGTGTGCTATAGGCGGCCCCTCGCTGCGGGTGGCTGCGGCTCCGGGCCCCAGCACCAGGGCTGTCCAAGCATGGCATCGTCACAGCTGTTCCACAAGTGGGAAAGGGCAGCAGTGACCATCATCCCCACTGTGTAGATGGAAAAACTAAGACCCAGAACTTGAGACCTGCCCAGTGGTGGTGCTGCCAGAGGCAGGAATCCAGGCCCTCTCTGCCTCGACAGCAGTTCTCAAATCTGCCCCTGTGAGAGCGTCAGCCTGCAGCGGGGATGTTCCGTGTGCAGACCCCAGGCTCCTTCATTGCCATCTGGGTCCTGTCCATCAGAGTCTGGGCCTGGGCAGCTGTGTTGACAGAATTGTGATCGTGACTTGAGCAGGCAAGTCAGGTGATACTGTCCTACATCTCCCAGCGTGTAGGTGAGACTTGATCCACATTTGTAGTAGTGATTATAGAAAGAATAAATAAATAGTGTAGAAACTGGCGTTTTCCATATGTGTGGGACCTCCTCCTGAAGGTGGGCCTGGCTCATCCCCACGCTGACCTCTGCCCCTGGGAGGTAGGCTGGCCCAGTGCAGAGGGCTCAGGCCATGGAGTTGAAGCCTGGGTTTTTTACAGATGTGGAAACTGAGGTGCCCATGAGATTGTATCTGAAATGCCCTCCACTTCGTTGTTTCCAGTTGGGTGGTTGGAGGTGCCAGAGGACATGAAACCCAGGAGGGGTGGTGTTGGGGAAGTTGCCTGGAGAGCACACTTATTTCTGTCCCTAACTGCAAGTTGGAGGGGTTCTCAGACCACCCTCAGGTTTGATCGTGTCTTAGAAAGACAGAGCTCACTGAAAGGGGTTCCACCCGCATCCCCCTCCTGGCACTGATGTGTAGCAATACACACAGACGTCACCCACTAGGGGAGCTCATGGCAGCTTCAGTGCCTGGAGATTTTACTGGGGCTTGGTTCATCGGCATGGTCAATTGATTGATAGATTGATGGATGGCCCACATGGTTGCACTCAGTCTCCAGGCCCACTGATACTGTCTGACCCACAGCCTCCATCCCAGGTCACACTAGTCGTCTCTGGCTTGGTCAGCCCCAGCCTAAACAAAGACACTCCCGCTAAATGGCACAGGTCACCTCCCAGAAGCCAAGGGCAAAGACCAGACCTGTCTTTGGCCAAAGCCAGATTTCTGTGCTTCTCAGAAGTAATGGCAGGAGCTAGATTTGACTAACCTGATGGGTGTAGACGTGCTCACCCTGTCCCAGGTCCGGGCTGTCCCATCTGATGTCACTGCCACCTGTCAAGTTCTAGTGAAAGTCGCACAGTCGTGTCCGACTCTTTGGGACCCCATGGACTGTAGCCCGCCAGGCTCCTCTGTCCATGGGATTCTCCAGGCAAGAATACTGCAGTGGGTTGCCATTTCCTTCTCCAGGGGATCTTCCTGACTCAGAGATTGAACCCAGGTCTCCTTGCACTGCAGGCGGAGGCTTTACCATCTGAGCCACCAGGGAAGCTGCCTTTGTCAGGCTGTGGCTGACCTGATGGATGTAAAAGGGCTCACCCTGTCCCAGGGCTGGGCTGTACCGTCTGCATCACTGCCATGTGTCAAGTTCTGAGTATTCTGTAAATACCTGCTCTCACTGCTTCCTCACGCCAACCCCACGGTGTTGGGGACTGCCCCCTACTTTGCAGACGGGACCCGTGAGGGGGGGGCACCTTGCTCAGCAGTGCAGAGCTGGTACATGGTGGAACCAGAATGCCTCGGGCCCTGCACACTCCCTGCCTTCGTCTTTAAACTTTTTTTTAAAAACATGAGTAAGTTGCTGCCCGACTTCATGTGGTCCGCTCAGCAGCCCTCCGGTGCTCCTTTAGTAATTTCCGGTCCCTTGGAGAAGGAAGGACCACCCTGAGTCCAGCGGTCTTGGGGCCAGACTCAGCCAGAGCGAGAGGAAGGGGCGCGAAGCCATAAAGCGGCCGGGAGGGAAGTTATTTTTCAATCAAGTTGGACTTTGCCTGCTAATCCTTTCCCTCGGCAGGGGCCGAGGGCAGAAACTCTTCTCTGCGTGAAGACCCCGTGGTCTGGCCCCAGTCCTTGGACCTGCATTTAGAACGTGGCCTACAGCTTTTGAGAATAAGCAAAACGAAAGGAATGTCTCGGAAAACCATCAGGCCCGGAAGAGTTCCAACTGCTCCTTTTATGAAAGAAGCGATTGGAAGGAGGGAGGAGGCGACTCTTCCCCAACAAAGAGCCAGCAATTTTCTCTGTGACACCCCTTGCTCTAGAAATCAGAGTGCATTAGCTTAAGACATTTAAAAGTCCTTTTTTCCCCTTTCCTGTGTGACCCTGAACACAGAGTTCCCCCACCTCTCTGAGCCTCAGTTTCCTCATTTGTAAAATGGAGATATTAGCACTCACAACACTCACACTTCACAGGTGGCCAGCGCAGAGTCCAGAACCTAATACACATAGGGTCCTGGTTCTCACAGTCGAGGGTAACAGAGGATCTTTGTGATTTTATTGCCAGGGTGTCGAGTCCTTGTTTTGTAATAAATGAGATCTATTATGTAAAGTTGAAGACATTCTGGATTGGATATGTAGGGAACAAATGTGTTGTAAAAAGTGCAAAGACCCCTTGATTGGGAGATGAGTCTCTTTTACTGCACCTCTGATTTTATAGGGCTGGTCTGTGAGGATACAGGGATTCACTTTACAGCCAGAGTGATTGGACCTATCCACAAAACTGACATCAAGGGCAGAGGTGCCACGCTTTTCCCAAATGCAAGATGGCAGGTGGTGGTTTTATTATCGTCATCTAAGAACGAAGACGGACGTTGTCTGGCCCTTCAGTACTTCCCCTTCCCCCACTGCCCCCACCACGTGGGACGGCTATGTGCAGATGCCAAATGCGTGTACCACATGGGAAATAAAAAGTGTCTCAGGAAAGCTCGAGGTTAGAGGGGGTGATGGTTCCAGGTGGTCCCTGGAGCAGATTTCCTGTATTTTTAAGAACCAGCCCTCTCCTAATGCCTTTTCAAGATCTCACAGTCTTTGCCACCTTTTCTAATACCTCCCCAGTCCCCACCCACCCCCCTAACCTGCTGCTCCTCCAGCCAACCAACATGCAAACATTGGTTATCATCTCTGGGTTTTTTGTCCCATCCCTCAGTGTTGTTCAGAGGCCCCAAGCAATATACAATATTCCTGAGCCACCTGTATGCCTTACTCTGTTGTGCTCATTGGTTGTTTGCACCCTGCAGTTAGAGACAGACTTCCTGGCTTCACAGGGTGATCTCCAATAGGGTTAATCTGCAGGGTTTTAGAACCTGGACAACTCGCCCCTAGCTCTTCACGGTTTGAACTTGTTTCTCATTTCTCACTTGGACTCAGCAGCCACTATTCAGCGAGATTGGATGGCTCTTTGAACAAAACTCAGATCCTGAGGGAAACATAAAGGAAAGAGAAGACATCATGGGAATTCTGGTGCCTGTAACTTGCCCCTGAGTCATCCTGTCTTGAATCACTTGTCTCTGGCTTCATGAGAGAATGGACGTGAAAGAGTTTTGCAGGTTGTAAAGTGCTATAGAAATGTGAGGACCCACAGGTGCTTATGCATAGATGTGCTTATTACTGAAATATTTATAGCAGCCCCCAAAAATTGGAACTAGCCTCACTCCAACCATAGGGATATAGTCGAGTAAGTGTTGAAGAGTTTATGTTGGATTTATCATATCATCCAAGAGGGTGTGTATTGTTCAGTTAAGATTGTATTGAGCTGCAAGTAACAAAAAACCAACTGAGAGTGATTTCATCAAATAGGATTTATTTATCTCATACAGTAAAGTCTGGAGATAAGCAGCTTGGAGCCATTTCTGGGACCCAGTAGAGGCATCAAGGAACCAGCTGCTTCTATTCACTGCTCAGTCACTCTGAGCAGTGGCTGTTATGTTTTTCAGCTTCACAGCTTCATGACTGGAAGCCGGAGGATTAAAGGAAAAGTAAACTCCAGCCCTCTCTGCTCCTTCTTACAGAGCACTCCTGGAAAGCCCACCTCCTAACTTTCTCTTCCACCTCATTGGCCAAGCTTTGTCACATGACTCTCCTGGACTGCAAGGGACACTGGGAAATGATCATTTTTAAAGGAGGCAGATTGCTGTCTCAAGATTAGGATTCTGTTAGTTGAGAAGAAGGGAAGGATGAGTATTGCGGTGGTGACTAGCCGTGTCTGCTGCTGTCCACTCCTCTGGCTTCCTGCCATCTATGCATACCTGATTTCTATCTCAGGACTCATGTAAATATTCCTTTTCAGAGTATTCTCAAGGAAAAGCCAGAAAGTTTCACCCTATCTGAAGTGAGTGAAAGTCACTCAGTCGTGTCCAGCTCTTTGTGACCCCATGGACTATACAGTTCATGGAATTGTCCAGGCCAGAATACTGAAGTGGGTTCCCATTCTCTTCTCTAAGGGATCTTCGCAACCCAGGGATCGAACCCAGGTCTCCCACATTGCAGACAGATTCTTTACCAACTGAGCTAAAATCCAGGGTCATGAAGAGCTGTGCCAGTTACCCATCAGATTTGACTCTGTCTGTCTGGATCCTTACTAAAAGACAAGCTCTTTGCCCTCTCTCCCAACACAGCCAATACACACTGATGGAGAAGGAGCAAGACTAATGGTAATAATAAAAATGACAGCTTCTACTATGGACATTCAAGAAAGGTTAGAAGAGATATTGGTCAGGCAGACTGCAAGTGCCCACCCCACAGAATACCACATTGTAATATAACATGGTCAGCATTATGTTAAAACAAGCAAGCAAAATTAAAAAATACATAGAGGAAGAATAAAAGGAAATAAGCTCGCCTTGGAATAACTGAACCCATGACTTTTTTTTTCTATCTATTGTATTTTCTAATTTTTTCCCCTGTTATAGTCATCTATTCATTTTACAAACAGAACTCTCTTTTGTTAGGCAGGACATTGGTAAACATTTCTTCCGATGATATTAGGGACAAAAGATGAAAAAAGATTGCGCTATCCCCAGAGTTGGGTGCATAGCAAATTTTTTAAAATAAAGCTTAAAATGTCTATTGCAAGTATGCACATCATTTTAAAAATTAAATATACAGAACGACCTTGTAATAATATTCGTAGTCTCCTTCCTCAGCTCTCTCCACTTCCAGGCTTACTTCTCCAGGGAAACTCTTTGATAGGTTTTAGGCTTTGAAAATAGGGTTCTTCTCTGGCAGAAGCTGTGGTTTAAAGTGGGAAAACTGATAAAATATATGAAACCGCTAATAGCACAGCCTCAGAAAGTAGGCATCGCTGTGCAGAGGAAACCGCCAAGGTGGCCCACGGGGCAGCCGGAGTTAGTGACCTAAATTGGAAGGACTTAGAATAGTTCTGCTAATGAGTTCTGTCCTGGTTTACTGTGAAGTCTGGGGGTGGCGGTGCTGGCTGGTGTCCTGGTCAAGGTTGAGGTCAGAGGCAGTGTGCCCAGTGTTCTGGGTGGGACACAGGTTCTGGGGCCAGACCTGGGTGTGAAAACTGGCTCTGTTACTGACCAGTTTCGACCCTGCCTCAGTTAGTGCATCAACAAAGCCTTTGACTGTGTGGATCACAATAAACTGTAGAAAATTCTGAAGGAGATGGGAATACCAGACCACCTGACCTGCCTCTTGAGAAATCTGTATGCAAGTCAGGAAGCACCGGTTAGAACTGGACATGGAACAACAGACTGGTTCCAAACAGGAAAAGGAGTACATCAAGGCTGTATATTGTCATCCTGCTTATTTAACTTATATGAAGAGTACATCATGAGAAATGCTGGGCTGGAAGAAGCACAAGCTGAAATCAAGATTGCCGGGAGAAATATCAACAACCTCAGATATGTGGATGACACTACCCTTAATGGCAGAAAGTGAAGAAGAACTAAAGAGCCTCATGATGAAAGTGAAAGAGGAGAGTGAAAAAGTTGGCTTAAAGCTCAACATTCAGGAAACTAAGATCATGGCATATAGTCCCATCACTTCATGGCAAATAGATGGGGAAACAGTGGACACAGTGGCTGACTTTATTTTGGGGGGCTCAAAAATCACTGCAGATGGTGACTGAAGCCATGAAATTAAAAGACACTTGCTCCTTGGAAGGAAAGTTATGACCAACCTAGACAGCATATTAAAAAACAGAGACATTACTTTGTCAACAAAGGTCCGTCTAGTCAAAGCTATGGTTTTTCCAATGGTCCTGTGTGGATGTGAGAGTTGGACTATAAAGAAGGCTGAGTGCCAAAGAATTGATGCTTTTGAACTTTGGTTTTGGAGAAGACTCTTGAGAGTCCCTTGGACAGCAAGGAGATCCAACCAGTCCATTCTAAAGATCAGTCCTGGATGTTCATTGGAAGGATTGATGTTGAAGCTGACTCGTTTGAAAAGACCCTGATGCTGGGAAAGAGTGAGGGCAGGAGGAGAAGGGGACGATAGAGGATGAGATGATTGGAAGGCATCACCGACTCGATGGATGTGGGTTTGGGGTAGACTCCGGCAGTAGGTGATGGATAGGCAGACCTGGCGTGCTGCGATTCATGGGGTCGCAAAGACTCAGACACGACGAGCGACTGAACTGAACTGAAAGTGGGAATTGGGAATGTTCGAGTTAAGGACTGGTTGTTGTTGGTTTTATTTTTAAACATTAAAAAAATATTTCGTTGATGTGGACCATTTTAAAATTCTTTATTGAATTGGTTACACTATTGCTTCTGTTTTGTGTTTTTTGGCTTCTAGTCATGTGGGATTTTAGCTTCCTGACCAGGGATTAAACCTGCACCCCCGGCACTGGAAGGTGAAGTCTTAAGCACTGGACTCTCAGGAAAGTCCTTTAATGTCTGTTGGTTTATTTAAATTCTATATTTCTTCTTGCCTTAATTTTGGCATTTTTATAATCTTTTAAGAATTTATCTTAGTTATGTGTTTGAACTTTCAGAATATAATTATTTTATCTTTAAAGCTATTTATTTGAATCAGGATCTGAATAAAGGCCACACACAGTGATCAATGGGTATCCCTTAAGCTTTGCTTCATCTAGTTTTCCCTTCATCTCTCTCTTTGAATTTGTAGTTTGCTTGTTGAAGAAATTAAGGGGGATGCTTTCATTGTGATCAACAGAAACCCATGAGAACTTAATTAAGCTAAAAAGCTGCGTTGGCTTTAAGAAGTAAGTGCAGGAGTCCCACCGAATCCAGAAGCCAGCGTGTGTGTAGCAGGGCCTCAGGCACAGGCCAGGACAGTGCTCTCCTTTGCGTGCTTTCTGCCTCTCCATCTTTCTCCCCCATTTCTCATCTCTCTGTCTCTCTTTCTTCCCGATTGCTCTGTCAGCTCTCCAGTCCAAGTGGCAGTGACTGGTCCCCGTGTCACGTGCTGCATTCAGGGGGCCAATCAGACGGCAGTCAGACCCATTCTGGTTCCTAAGAAGAAGCTCGGGCCCAACCCTGATCCAGTAGCTGTGCTGTTGGCTTCTAGGGTCCCCCTGCCTTTACCACTTGGACTGATGACCAGGGAGGGACATCTTTATATCAGGGGTTGCCCTGCAGAGCACTCTGGAGTGTCTTCCACAATGACAGTACCTGTCCCTTAGGTCACAGGTCAGAGGAAAGAGATAGGGGATGCAAAGTTCAGGGTACATAGTGAGCCTGGAAAAGGTAGCAGTTTCAGTAATAAAAAGCAGAGACCAGAAATTTTTAAGGTTAGGAAGATGAGTTCATACACAGCGGTGTCATGTGGCAGAGTGCCCCTTTTCTTCCTGAGTGGCAGTTAGATGCAGGATTTTGTCATCATCGTTGTTTTTATGTGCAAACATTCTTCGATGCAGCATCTTGATTGGCCATTCATTGAAGCCAAGTGCGGAGGTGCTTAACCTGGGCCAGATGTGGCTCTTGACTGCTGTATGCAGGTGGTGGCCCTTTTGCAGTCAGGCTGGTCCTCTTGATACCTGAACCCAGGAGAAATCTGAATCCAACTCTCACTGATGAAGCCATGGTAACTTGTCCCATCAGAGACGGACAGTCACAAGTTCCTTGGGCCAGCACACGCCCGAGCTGGTTTCCATACTGACTCCTGGGTATCTTTATCCAGGCTTTCTGGGTTCCATCCCCTAGATTCCACCGGGAGACTGTAGCTTACGTCAACGACCTGGCCATACTGTGAGCAGGAATGGCAGGTACGAAAAAGGAGATGACCTACTGTTTGTTCCTAGAGCCACATTGGTGAGGTTAGACGAACAGATTGGAGAGGTCACAGCTGAGAAGTGAGCGATCCAGGCTGTGTCAGGATGAGCCTGGTAGTTTCAGGGGCCAGATGTAATGAGCAGACTCAGTTCAGTCGCGCAGTCGTGTCCGACTCTTTGCGACCCCATGAATCGCAGTACGCCAGGCCTCCCTGTCCATCACCAACTCCCGGAGTTCACTCAGACTCACGTCCATTGAGTCTGTGATGCCATCCAGCCATCTCATCCTCAGTCGTCCCTTTCTCCTCCTGCCCCCAATCCCTCCCAGCATCAGGGTCTTTTCCAATGAGTCAACTCTTCGCATAAGGTGCCCAAAGTACTGGAGCTTCAGTTTTAGCATCATTCCTTCCAAAGAAATCCCAGGGTTGATCTCCTTCAGAATGGACTGGTTGGATCTCCTTGCAGTCCAAGGGACTCTCAAGAGTCTTCTCCAACACCACAGTTCAAAAGCATCAATTCTGTGATGCCATCCAGCCATCTCATCCTCGGTCGTCCCTTTCTCCTCCTGCCCCCAATCCCTCCCAGCATCAGGGTCTTTTCCAATGAGTCAACTCTTCGCATAAGGTGCCCAAAGTACTGGAGCTTCAGTTTTAGCATCATTCCTTCCAAAGAAATCCCAGGGTTGATCTCCTTCAGAATGGACTGGTTGGATCTCCTTGCAGTCCAAGGGACTCTCAAGAGTCTTCTCCAACACCACAGTTCAAAAGCATCAATTCTTCGGCGCTCAGCCTTCTTCACAGTCCAACTCTCACATCCATACATGACCACAGGAAAAACCATAGCCTTGACTAGACGGACCTTAGTCGGCAAAGTAATGTCTCTGCTTTTGAATATACTATCTAGGTTGGTCATAACTTTTCTTCCAAGGAGTAAGCGCCTTTTAATTTCATGACTGCAGTCACCATCTGCAGTGATTTTGGAGCCCCAAAAAACAAAGTCTGACACTGTTTCTACTGTTTCCCCATCTATTTCCCATGAAGTGATGGGGCCAGATGCCATGATCTTCGTTTTCTGAATGTTGAGCTTTAAGCCAACTTTTCCACTCTCCTCTTTCACTTTCAACAACAGGCTTTTTAGCTCCTCCTCACTTTCTGCCATAAGGGTGGTGTCATCTGCATATCTGAGATTATTGATATTTCTCCCAGCAATCTTGATTCCAGACTAGTAGGTGGGTTTTCCATTGATGGATTGATTCACTCACTCATTCATTCAAGAAGCATCTCTACTTATACGCCAGGCATGGGTTGGGTGAGGAGGTACCAATCATGTAACAACCACTCTATTTACTTATGAATTCGCTTGTTCACGTGTCTGTCCATTCACTTATTATACTCTGCTTTCTTGAGCAAAAACATGTAAGATAGTTTATAGAAGCCACAAAATAAAGTTTAAAAGTTTATAAACAGAAGAATCTGTATCAAATTCAGCTGGCCCTCAGGACTACAAGTTCTGCATCAGTGGATTTAGGGTGTGTTTGGATTATCTGCAAATTCTGCAGTGTTTTATATAAGAGACTTGAGCATCCCTGAATTTTCTTATGCACTGAGGTCCTGGAATCAATTCCTTGAAGATACCGAGGACAACTGCAATATTTTTGTGGAAATTGAAGCCCAGGGGAAAGCTAATATCCAGATATGCAGGCCACGGTTCCATTCATTTGTTAAACTTGGCCTTCATGTTTAAGGATTAGGGCTTCCCTGGTGGTCCAGTGGCTAAGAATCTGCCTGCCAATGCAGGAGACATGAGTTCAATCCCTGGTCCGGGAAAACTCCACAGGACATGTAGCAGCTAAGCCTGTGCACCACAACTACAGGGTCTGAGCTCTAGAGCCTCAAGCTGCAGCTGAAGTCTGCCCGCCCTGAAGCCCGTGCTCTGCAACAAGAGAAGCCGCCTCAACGAGGAACCCACATACCGTAACTGGAGAAAGCTGACGTGCAGCAACAAAGATCCAGCGCAGCCAAAATTCAGTTCATTTCAGTTCAGTTGCTCTGTCCGACTCTTTGCGACCCCATGAACTGCAGCAAGCCAGGCCTCCCTGTCCATCACTGACTCCCGGAGTCCACCCAAACTCATGTCCATTGAGTCGGTGATGCCATCTAACCATCTCAGCCTCTGTCGTCCCCTTCTCCTCCTGCCTTCAATCTTTCCCAGAATCAGTGTCTTTTCAAATGAGTCAGCTCTTCGCATCAGGTGGCCAAAATATTGGAGTTTCAGCTTCAGCATCAGTCCTTCCAGTGAACACCCAGGGCTGATTTCCTTTAGGATGGACTGGTTGGATCTCCTTGCAGTCCAAGGGACTCTCAAGCAGCCAAAATTAACTCCCTGATTTTTAGGGTGTAAAGAAGAATTTCCTGACAGAAAAGTGGAGAAGTGAACTGGTTATGAGAGTCCTGTCCCTCACCCCGCCCTGCTGAAGAGGAAATCCTGAATATTTGCTGTGGCGCCTGCCCCTTTGTATAAGACCTATTCAAAATCTGTTAGTGATAGGATACGGCCCCTCTTTTAGCGGCCCCTCTTTTAGCTGTTTTCCTCTCCTACATAAATGTACAAATTCGTTTTCAAATAAAAATTCACCCCCTAAGCAACCTGTGCCAAGGACTGGTCTTCATGGCGTATCTGGTTGGAGGAATTGCAGTAGTTTTCAGGCGAGGTGGCAAAACCTTCCTCCAGCTCATCAGATTTTCCGAGACCCTGAAAATACATTTACCAGGGCTTCCTGGCCAGAATCTCAGGATATCTGTGCGTTTTTAATTTTTCTCTAAAAGGTTAAGATTTGAAGAACTGGGAGTGTTTGGCCTCTCTAGGTATCCCATCCCATGGTTGGTGAGCTCTGATGGCCTCGCTTCCTGACACCAAATCGAACCCTGATATCCTCTAGCTCCTCACTTGTACGCACTGAACTTTCCCCTTTTCCATAGGACAAGCTTTGGGATCATGGAAGCCAGATCTTGGATAGGTACTGAGTGCCTCGTCCTGAGAGGCATTCAAGTAGATGCTGGATAACTGCCTCTATGGCAAGATTGAATGAGAAGCTGCTCTTGGTATTTTTTTTTTTTAATTTTACTTATTTGTTTTATTTTGGGCGCCCTGGGTCTTCGTTGCTGCAGGCGCTTTTTCTAGCTGTGGTGAGTCGCAGCTGCTCTCTAGTTGCGGTGTGTGGGCTTCTCACTGCCGGGACTGCTCTTGTTACAGAGCACGGGCTTGAGGGCACTCAGGCCCAGCAGTTGCGGCTCACGGGCTCCATAGTTGTGGCTGAGCTTGGTTGGTTGGTTGGGCTTGGTTGCTCCTTGCCATGTAGAATTTTCCCAGACCAGGGATAGAACCTGTGTCCCCTGCAGGTGGATTAACCACTGGACCATTAGGGAAGTCCTATTCTTGGTATTTAATGGCCTTTCTATGCAGAACATAGGCTGCCAAGCGTGCTGATGGGCAAAATAATTCTGGGTTCCTTGTGATGTTAAGAAAATGGGTGGGGGATTGTTCACTTGGACAAAATTTAATCTACTAAGAAATTTTACCTACAGGTAGCTCTGTTTGATTTCTTTAAACCTGTTATCGTTTAAGCCTACTGATTTCTTTAAACCTGTTCCCATTTAAGCTTTACAAAAGAAGAAAAAAATGATTGTGTGGAGTTGTTTTTCTGCTCTAGGCTTGCTCCTTTGGATTCTTCAGACAGAATGGATATTTAGCAGGGGATGAGGAGGGAGAGGCAAGGTGATAGAACCTGAGCCAGCTGCTGAAGAAGGAAAATAAGAGCAAGCATGACTTTAGAGTGTGGTTGCCCCACATGTGATTTTCCTTGGTTTTGGTGATGGGAGGAGAAAATCCAAGTGGCTTTCTCTGACGTATAGGGACCAAATACTTGTTTGTTTGTTTTTTGTAACTGCTTTTATTTCCCATCCATTTTCTGTCCCATCCACACCCACTGCTGTTTGCTTTTTCTTATGACGGTAAAGTAAAAGTGTTAGTCACTTAGTCATGTCCCCCTCTTAGTGACTCCATGAAATGTAACCTGCCAGGCTCCTCTTCTATGGGATTTCCCAGGCAGGAATACTGGAGTGGGTTGCCATTTTCTTCTCCAGGGGATTTTCCTGACTCAGGAGTTGAACCCAGATTTCCTACATTGCAGGCAGATCCTTTACCTGACTGAATCTGAGCCACCAGAAAAGCCATTTTAACAGTAAACAGAATGCAAAAAACTCCCTGCTCCTGAAGCCCAAAACTGACTTAAAAGTTGGGCCATGAAGGGTATGGGCTTCCTAGGTGCCTCAGGGGTAAAAGAATCTGCCTGCCAATACCAGGAGACGCAGGAGACATGGGTTTGATCCCCGGGTCAGGAAGATCGCCTGGAGGAGGAAATGGCAACCCACTCCAGTATTCTTGCCTGGAGAATCCCATGGACAGAGGAGCCTGATGGGCTACAGTCGCAGAGTCGGACACGACTGAGTTACTAAGCACTCACTCACATGAGGGATATGGCCACCAGCAAGGTCCAGAATGGCTGCTAAATCAGGCAAATCTTGCAGACGCTTGTGAAGTCTCAAGCAGGGCTTGGCAAGCGGCCGCCCACCGGCTGTTCTTATAAATAAAGTTTTATTGGAACACAGCCATTTGTGTATCACCTTGGCTGGTTTCCAGCACCACCGCAGAGCTGACTAGTTGCTGAAGACCATATGGGCTGAAAAATCTAAAACATTTACTATCTGGCCCCTGACAAGAAAAATTTGCCAACTCCTGGCAGGGAGCAATGGTTCTCAGCCTTGGCTCAGCATCAGGATCACCTAGGGAGCTTTAAAAATGCAGATGCCTGGGCTCACCCCCAGGGATTCCGATTCAGTTAGTCTGGAGTAGAGCCCAGGCATCCAGATCCCCAGGTGATTGTCCTGCGTAGCCAGGATTGAGCATCAGGAGTCTAATCTCAGTGGGGTTTTGTAAGATTAGTGAAAGGGAAAATGTTAGTTGCTCAGTTGTGTCTGACTCTTTGCAACCTCATGGACTGTGGCCTGCCAGGCTCCTCTGTCCATGAGATTTCCCAGGCAAGAATACTGGAGTGGGCTGCCATTCCCTTCTCCAGGGAATCTTCCTGACTCAGGAATTGAATCTGGGTCTCCCGCATTGCAGGCAGATTCTTTACTGTCCAAGCCACCAGGGAAGCCGTTTGTCAGATTACAGAACTGGAATTTGCCACTCCACAGGGTTTCCACCCAGTGGCAATGATCTGACCTTGACCTCAGTGTCAGAGTGCAGTCCTGGAGCGCTGGACCATCATGGCTGCGGCATAAGGGGGACCATGTAATGCCAAAATTCCTCCAGTGACCCTGGGAACTAAAGTCCCTGAAGAAGGCTGAGGGTGATCCAGATTACCTTGAGGGATGTGTGTGTGTATACACACTCAAGCCTGCACTCTTTAGATGGTTTGTATATGTAGATAACTTTTGTCTGTTTTCAAGCGCATGCGTTTCAAAAAGGAACCCGTGGTGTGTGAAGCATTCTTATTTGTCACCTTGGCAGCCTCTTGACTCTAGGCTATAATTAACGTGAAGTGTTGGGGACACTTCCAGCTCCGGGAGAAGCTGACACCCCTTGTCTTTCTCCATTGTTGTTTCCAGTGTCACCTCTTCTGCTCAGGGTAGGAATTTAAATTCACGCCAGCATCGGGTTTTCATTGGCAGGTGAAGCTGTAAATGGGAATTCCAGGGTGTCTTCTGTCCCTGGCATTTTTTGGCGGTGCTGGGCTTTTCTCTATTGTGTACACAGGCTTCTCCATGCAGTGGTTTCTCTTGCTGCAGAACATGGGCTCCGGGGCACATGGGCTTCAGTAGTTGTGGCTCCCGGGCTCTAGGGCACAGGTTGAGTTACGGACTATGGTTGCGGCGGTTGCTGCTGCTAAGTCGCTTCAGTCATGTCCGACTCTGTGCGACCCTATAGACGGCAGCCCACCAGGCTCCCCCGTCCCTGGGATTCTCCAGGCAAGAACGCTGGAGCGGGCTGCCGTTTCCTCCTCCACAGTTGTGGAGTATAGGCTTAGTTGCTCCGGTGCATGTGGGATCCTTCCCAATCAGGGATTGAACCCATGTCCCATGCATTGGCAAGCAGATTCTTATCCACTGTGCCACCGGGGAAGCCCCTGTCCCTGGCATTTAAAGCAAATGTTGATCACCTTGTGTTACACTGTCCTTGCCTCCCATGTGGCTCCCAGGGCCTTCTGCCCCTCCCAGCAGCTGTCCCCTCCCGCCCTGCTGTCCAAACACAACACCGTGTCTACTGCCTGGAATGACCAGCTCCTCCTGGTTTGCCTTGGACTTTCCCAGTCTTAGCGCTGTTGATCCTGGGTCCCCAGATCTCCCTCAGTCCAGGGCAAACCAGGATGTCTGGTCGCCCTAATTCTAGAGAATCACCCTGAATTCTAGAGGCCAGTTTGCATGATTGGCCTTTGCATGGACGTAAAAACATTGGCATTTGAAGGGTGAGTATGGGGCTTTATTAAAGACAGGTGTGCTTCAAAATACTAATCAAGGTCGTGTGTATGGGTATTTTAATCTCTTTTTTAAAAAATAGCTGAACCCAAGAAGTTAAGCTAATTCTTATTGCTAAGTTGCTTCAGTCATGTCTGACTCTTTGCAACCCTATGGACTGTAGCCCAGCAGGCTTCTCTGTCCATGGGATTCTCCAGGCAAGAATACTGGAGTGGGTTGCCATGCCCCCCACCAGGGGATCTTCCAGGGATCAAACCCGAGTCTCCTGTGGCTCCTGCGTTGCAGGCGGATTCTTTGCCACTGAGCCCATTAAACTCAGTTTGCCAGCAAAGCACCAGGTCAGCCTGTATTCTGCTGTGGAGCTCACCAGGGTGTGAAACGGATTCTTCCTGAAGATTCTTCAACAAGATGTTTACTTGGAAGGGGATCTGGCAGCCCAGAGAGGTGCCATAGACAGGGTGCTGGCTCATGCCACCAGGCTAGCCTCTTCCTCAGCTGTGCCCCCAAGATCTGGGGCAGGTCATTTCCCCTTGTCCAAGACAGTTTCCCCATCTACACCAGAAGCACCATTACTTGCCTGTCAAGGTTGCTGTGAGACTTCAGTAATGGATGCAGAGTGTGTCTCACTGTACTTGAAAGAGGCTGCAGAGGCTGCAGAAATGTTAGCCACAGGGGCGAGTTCAGGTCCCTAGGAATCACCGTCTCCGTAGAATGGGAAAAGAATATGGTTTCCTCTTTCTTCCCTTCCTTAACCTCCTCCCCGACTCTCTCTCTCCAGCTTTCTTTGTGGGCTCTGGCAAAGGAAGCCTGTGAGGATGGGCTCTGCATTCTTATTTTCCATGGTTGGGTGTAAGCATCAACCCTTTTGCTTCCTGGATAGATGTGTAGTGTGCAAACCACTTAAACCTCAGTTTCAGCTGGATGCGTCCGGGCAGTCTGCCTGGCTTGGTCATGTCACCTGGTCTGCCCATCTAGGTGGGTGTTAAAATCCTTTTTCCCAAGCTTGGTTTTTATGACGGGCTGGCGTCATCTATCATAAATCAAGGTAGACCAAGGTTGAGCACTGAGGTTAGACAGAGTCACTCACTGAAAAAGCAAAGTGGGTTTATTTTTTTTATTTCAGTTACAGGCACCAGTCCTATATATATATATACACACATATAGCTTAAAACTTAATTTGGTGTGTAATTGGGACTAGCTCTTTGGAGCCCTGGGTTATGTGTTTTAGAGCAGCTGAGAAGCAGGGGCATGGCAGGGCAGGACGTGGTATGTTAATTGGTGGCCTCTGGGACCTGTGAGAGAATTGGATTTAAGTCCCTGGTTCGAATGAGCTTGGCAGTTTTATTGGGAGTCTCTCCGGGCGCAAACTGGGGAGACCACCGGTTTGCGCCAGCTGGAGCCGGGAGTTGCTCTTGGGCCCGATGCCCATCAGAGCATCGCTGGCTGCACCAGGGACAAAGGAGATGGAGGAGCCAGAGAGACAGTGAGGGGGCCGCACCCACTCGGCCGGCCACCCCCTGCATACTGTTTGGTAGGAGTTGCAGGCTTCCTCAGCCTGTGGTCCCAAGGAGGGTTTTGCATTTTATTACCAAAGTCTCGATAAAAGGGACCTGGGTCAGAGCAAACATTGGGGGAGGAAAAACAAAGGAAATTAAATGCAAAATCACTGCTGGCGGGGCAAACCACATGGAGGCCTTGGCTTTACCACCGCCAGAGCCAATGGGGGAAGTGGCCCCCAGGAGTCGGAACCGAAGGCTGCTGGCCTGGTATTCCTGAAGCCTGGCTCCTCTGCTGTTTGAAAAGAAATTGCCGTTTAATTTGTTTCTGAGTTTTATTTCTCAAGTGAACCAGCATGGGGCCATGTAATGAGGTTGTGTTTCTGGGAGGTGTTGAAAGACGGGGGAAGGAGTGAAACCACATTTGGAGGGGGCGCCCCTTCTAGGGGTGGCCGGGGGCTCCCGAGGGTCCTTGCTGGGCAGAGGGGCAGGCCGGGGCCCCCAAGAGCTGCCTTCTGTGTGTGATGTCCATGGGGCAGCGCGTGCCCTTGGGTAGTCTTGTGGCAGTCCAGCTGAGGGAGAGAGGGATGTGTCCAAATTCCAGGTTTAAGATCCCCAGCCG
>SJXQ01002976.1:60576-96136 GCA_006408695.1 Aepyceros melampus | reverse complement strand
AGGTTGGTGGTGGGGGCGTGGGGGTGGGCAGGGATGGTTCCTTAGAATGAGAAGAGGTCTGAGCCATAGAGAAAAGAAGGATATGTGGCAAGGAGAGTGGGTTTCCCACCCAGTGTAGAAAGTCAGCTCAGACCAAAATGGGATAGTGAATGAAAGTGTCTTAGGAAGTCACTCATTTGAGGTTGGACAAGAGGTTTCTGGACCTATCTGCCATCGGAAGGACCCCTCGAGTCTGTCACCAGTGGGGCTGTGACTTCCCCTGGAGCTGAGATGGCCCTCTGGACAGACCTGGGCTTTGCAGCAAACAAGGCCTGGGATTGGGAGCTGATGCATGCCAGGGTCCTGCCCACTGGCCTCCAGCCCAACAGGAGTAAAGCTTGAAAAACACAGGGCCTCCAGCCACCTTGCCTGCCCCAGCCTGCTGGACAGAGAGGGGTGAGTGGGGCCCTCAGTGACCTTCCCACTCTGGGGGAAAAAGGCCCCCATCTGTCACAGGGCAATCACTCTCCATCTCTGTAGAAAGCTGCCTGTGGGGTCCGTGTATGTGTCCCTGGGGTGCTATGAATGATGCAAAGGGAAGAGTCTGTTCACTGAGCTCCTCTGTGTTCCCAGCGCGCGCACACACACACACACACACACACACACACTGGCATCATCATTTCATTTGGTCAGGGTAAGGGGAGTGGTGGTGGCATAGTCTCTACTGTACAGAAAAGAAACTCAACTTCGGAAGAGTTCAGCAGCTTGTCAGAGGTGAGCAGTAACACCCACAGCTGCATTTGTTCAGCACACGTGCTGTGCCCAGCCCTGGGTGAGGGCTTTGAGCTCCTGGAGATGTGGCCACAGCTCGCCCATCCCAGCTGCCTCCCTCCTCCCGCCCGGGCAGCGCTCCTGAAGCTGGAAACAAGGGCCCCCAGCTGCCCCCTCGGCATGGACATCAAAGGATCAGCCTCCCCTGTGGGATTCCGATCTGCAGTCCTCCTAGGTGAGCTCCAGTTCATCTCTAAGGCGTATCAAGAGTAGCTGTATGAAATTAGCGACTTAAAGCATCATCAGGAAGAGCATTTTTTGACAAAGCAGGAAAGGGCTCTTTGCTGCTGCTGTTGTAGACTTTATTGCACTTAACGATCAGGGCCAGCCCGCGAGGGTGGTGCCCGTGGCCCCGGCTCCAGAATGCCGGCTCCTTCTCCTCCACAGGAAGTGTCCCATTGCTGTCTCTACTCTGCCCCAAGATGATCAAGGAATTGTGTCACTTGTCTCTTCCCAGGAAGGCCCCGGTTCTCCAGCTGTGTCCTGTCATCACCCTCGAGCTGATTCAATTCAGACGCCCAGGCCCCAGTCCAGAGAGTGTGACCCAGTAGGTCTTGGCTCAGGTCCAGGAATCAGCATGTTGATTATGACATGCTCCTGATATCAGAAGCTCTTGATATTAGGGATCCCTGAGCTGTGCTTTGACAAATACTGAGTCTTTAGGTGATCACGTTGCAATTGTGTGCAAGAGCACCCACATGGATTCACTGAGCATGTGCGTGTGTGTGTGTGTGTGTGTGTGTGTATAGCTCTAAGAGAATGGTCATTAAAAAGTCCATAGTGGTGATCCCTGGGTGTAATGAGATTTCAAGAGGTTTGAGATCTTTCTCTGTGCTTTCCTATATTAAAAAAACATTTTTTTATAATGGGCATATAATTTTCCTCAACAAAGAAAGTCATCAAGTCTTTCCCATGGGCAAGGAAGAGCAGACTATTGTAGAGGAAATATTTACTGTGTGGGAAGTAGACTTGGGGGAAACATGGACCTATGGCAAGAAGGCCACAAGTGTGAATGAGTCTGTCTTAATTCCCAGAGCCTGCATCCCTCTTTCTGTGGCGTCCAACTCCTGAGCCTGCCATGAGAAGGAAGGAATGTCACACCTCCTGTTTTCAAATGGCCTGTTCTTGGCAAAGCCGGGGCCAAAGTCATGCCCGGGAATTTGGGACGGTGGGCTTGAGAGAGAAGGCTGAGCCGCCCCTCCCGTCCCTGTCTCTGGAGCCCCACCCTGCCCCTGCGCCCTGCTCTGTGCGCAGGCACCCTGGCTGGCCAGGCAGAACCGAGATGGCGATTTTACAGCGCTGTTACAACTCTGTTGTCCAGTAAACCCACACTGGGCCCCACAAACACTCCTCGAGAAGGCCAGACCCTTCTTGAGAAATGGTTTCCTACACCTTTACAACGTGATAGGTGCCGTGGAAAAAAGGGGCCGTTGGATTTATGGAAACTATATAAAGTTTATAGAGTCTTGGCAAGCCAGAGGAGAAAAAGCCTATGGGATGGGAGTGGGTACTTGGAAATGGAGAAGGCCCTGAAAGGACGTCAGACCTCCATTCCAGACACCAGACGAAATACCTCGAGGGCATGTGGTGGGGGGAGGGCGGCGGCCCTTCTGGAACAGCTGTTGGGGGCGCCCTGCAGGCAGACCACATTTGGTCTTCATGGCATCCCGTGAGGGAGGCACGGTTGCCCCCATCCTGTAGAGGGGAAGCTGAGACACAGGTGCTCAGAAAGTTCTGACCTTGCCCAAGGTCACACAGCGAATAGTCTGAGGGCGAGTGGATATCAGGTGGGCCTTCTGGGGCAGGCTCAATTCTCGCACTCCGTCTCCCGTGTACCGAGTGGCATGTCCTAGTTTCAGGTACAGAAAATATGGTCTCCATACCCTGTTTCGGGTTGGGACCATTTGCTGTTTGTGGCTGAGTTTCTTGGTCCCCTGCTGTCCTCAGGCATCCCTGTGCTGTCCTGTGACTCCACTTTGCTCTGAAATTTGATTTGTGCCCGCATCACCCACGGACCTGGGCTGGAACCGGAGTGAAGCCACCCAGAGGTTGGCTGTGGATCGGGGTGGGGCTAAAATGCTGTCTTTGCCTTTTGGGATCCCCTCTGTATTCCACTTCTATGGGGGATCCTCTTAGGGCCCCCAGAGGAGTCCCCCATGGAGTCTGAAATTACCTCCTCCAAACCCGTCAGCCCGTGAAATTTCTAATTCAGTTTTCCTTGCTTATGTGCCTTGCGGCATCCGTGTTTTCTCTCCTCCTTGGCTGTAATTCTTGGATTGCAGATTCCATGAATGCTTAATTCTTCATCTGTGATTTTGCCAACAGGGTTGGGCATGGTTCCCAGCAAGTAGTAATCACTGAATAAGTATCAGCTGGGAGGCTGGCTGGCTGGCTGAATAGATGGATGAGTGGATGGATGGCTGGCTGGCCTGGTGGGTGGCTGGGTGGGTGGATGGAGGGATGGACGGACAGACCCACTGATGGATGGGTGAATGGATGGACAGACAGGTAGGTGGGCGGGCAGAATGATGAGCTATATATATAGACTAGCAGACACCCACTTTCTCATTTGCACCTTCCGCACAGTTAAACTAACAGCCTACGCCTGGTTCTCTTAGGCTTTCACTGAATGCACTTCTGTTTCAGGAGACAGACTTTGCTCTCTCTGAAGCCATATGGAGAAACCAGCCTGAGTGTTTGAATGTGTGTGTAAATACTTTACAGTCCCCATAAACTTGTTTAAAGACAGGTGGGGGTGAAGGTATAAACTGGGGCAGCCTTTTGGGAGGGCCATTTGGAAGTAGCTATTAAATTTTTAAATGTGCCTACTACTAAGACCCAGCAGTTCCACTTGGAGTCATCAAGCATAAGGAATATATTCACACGTTTGTGCACAGAGACTCACATAGTAGGGTGCTTGTGCCCAGAGCTGGTTACAGCTCTGCTCCACACAGTGAAAAACCAGAAACCACCCATTTTCATCCGCAGCGAGACAGACACAAAACCATGGGAGACCCACACTATGGGAAAACCTGCAGTGGCAGAAAGCTCTTCCATATTCTGGAAAGTTCTGAGACTCTGTAACTTATGGCCCTTCCTGCCTCATTGCCATCAGCTCCTTTTCCTTTCTCCCCCGTCTCTCCACCCACAAAACAGAGTTTGCTGGAAGGAGATCTTTCAACCTGATGCATGCCTGCTAGCCAGTGACCTTCCCTTACAGAAAAGAAGGAACAGGAGAGAGAAGCAGTTATGTGTATAATTACTGTCTGCTGGCTCTTCAATTAAAAAGATTGAAAGGCACAATATTAAAATTTGATTTACGGGCACCACTATCTACCTAATAATGAGGCTTGGAGGAAAAAAAGAACCACGGTCGTTAGAGAAAACCATAGCCTTTTTTTTCCTCCGCCAGGAGATAAATTGCCTCTCATTTTCTTATTGCTAAAGAAATGTGAAATGGTTTTAAGCATATGTGATATGTTCTTCCAATATGTTGAAATCCAGAACTTAGTAATTTAGGAGTCATCTGGCTCTGACGTTTCCAGGAAGCTTCCTGAGAGATGTAGCAGCTTCAGCAGCGGGGCCTGCTACCACGGCCATGGGGCTCCCAAACCCAGACTGAGGCACAGGTACCACTGCTGGTCACAGAAACTTCCTCCAGGTCCCGGGGCATCAAGCTGGCTGATGCCACAGAACCTGGGAGAGAATGGGAAAAGCACCGACTCTAGTTCCAAGTCCCAATTTTGTGGCCTATTCGTTCTCTGATCCTTGGTTTCTTCATCTGTAAAATGGGAGCAATACCCTTACTAATTGCCTGATGCTGGGCAAGTGCCCCGGTTTTCCCACCTTGAAGGTATTATAGTCCTCTCCTGAGAGGGTTGTAGGAAGGATTAAGTCAGTGAATCTGTGTAAAGTGCATAGTTGGGTACTTGCCATGTAGCAAGTGCTCAGTAAATATTTTTTACAGTCATCATCACCACTGCAGATGCCTTTGTCATAGTTTTTGGAAGGGTTGGAATTCAAACCCAGGTCTTCCATTTCTAGGGTGCTGGCTGATGAGAGGTGGATAGACAGAGGCTTGGCTCTGTCTCTCTCCAACTGATGCCCAAGGCAAGTCAGGGTACTTCTCTGAGCCCCGTGGTGTTTATCTCTAAGATGCTAGTTTCTACTTTGCAAGATGATGTTGTCAGATTTAAAGATTATTGGAAACAAAGTGTTCAGAACACAATTAGTTCTGGGCAGACAGATGTTAATAACCCTGGAATAGGAAAGATCTTTTCTTGAAACCTATATGGGGGAGGGGGTTGCTGTTCCCTGGGAGGAGAGATCTGTGTCTAGTTGGCGCCCTCTCACCTCACTGGGGCTGTGCAGAACTCCCCTGCCCAGGAGTGGAGAGGGGAGGGTGCAAACTATTCCCTGGCTTTAAAAATAATAGCTGCAAAGAAAAAAGGAACAGCCACTGTGCCCGGAACTGTGTCGAGCTTCACCTGCAGGGTCACAGGTGAGTCTCAGGGCAGCCTGGTGGTGAGCAGGCCTTATCTTCAGGGGACAGATCAGATATGGGGATAGGCAACTGGCCCGAGGACACAAAGCTGGAGATGACCTGGCTGAGAGTCCAGCCAGGACTGTCAAGTTCTTTCCGCTACACCCTCCCCTGGCCCTCTCTCCCAGTTCCTAGTCCCTGACCTCCCCTCCTCTCCTCCATCCCAGCTCTTCTGACCCATTTCTGCCGCCTGGAAGGTGTGTGGCACCATCAGCCGGCGCTTTAAATTTGTATCTTCCCACCAGCGCTTGTGCTGGAGAGTAAAACGCCCAACGCTCGTGTTAGCTTGTGCTGACCATTTTGTTCTGTGTGTCTGAATTTGTGGGTGTTTAACCTGGTTAAGGTGCTCGGGGTTGGGCTGGAGAAAATGGATTCTAGGTGCTGCCAACACCTTGCCAACCCCGTTCCGGGAAGGTTTCCATACCTATGGAATTTCTGGGCTCTCCATCCTGCAAAGATTCTTTAGACTCTCCCCTTTGGGAAGAGGAGGGCAGAGTTTTGCACGTATTTATTTTCACCCAGCTAATGGCATCTCTTTATTTTCAGTTGAAAGGGAGAATGTGCAGAAGCGGACTTTTACTCGATGGATAAATCTCCATCTGGAGAAGGTAAGCAAGGCCCTTGGGCTGTTAAGTGATCGATGCTTCCATGACTGGGTGCACAGTTCAGCAGAGCAGTGAGGAGGGAAGGGGGATGCTCTGTGTTCTCGTGGTGTTGATGTTTTTCATTCATTCATTTAAATGTTTGTTGAGTGCATTCTCATTGCCCAGAATCAGGTTCAGTGCTGGGAACAATCCCTTGAACAAAGGAGCCTGGCAGAGCCTGGTAGGCTACAGTCCATAGAGTCACAAAGAGTTGGACATGACTGAAGCAACTTAGCACGCACACACGCATGCACGCTTGGAACACAAAGACACATAAGACATGAGGTTCTGGCCTTGTGAGGTTATCAGCCTAGCTGGGGAAGGAGAGGGTCCATCTTTAAATGGGAATCGATGCACAGAAGTTAGGAAACATTCATTGTTGAATAACCAAACATAGGATTGAGTGGGGATCTTGACTTCTAGTCTGGAGAGGTCGGGAAGGCTCTCATTAAGCCCAGGTATAGGTATTTGGGTTGATTTAAGCAAGAACTCCTGACATTTTTTCACCAAGCCAGATTGCCTCATTCATTGCCGTCCAGAATTTAGTAATTTAGGAGTCATCTGGCTCCGACGTTTCCAGGAAGCTTCCTGAGAGATGTAGCAGCTTCAACATAAGGTTCAACACTATCAACAGAGTCATCTGCTCATTTTGGTGCGTCAAGCACTCAACTCCTCTAATCCTCAAGACAGCCTTCCTCACCTCCCACCCCCATGCTGTTCCAGAAGCCTGGAGACATTGAATTGTGTCCCTGTAATCCCACAGCTCCCGGAGAAGAAAGCTCTTCCTTTGGCTTCCCTTGCGTATTCAATTTGGTGACCCCTCTTCTTCCTGGGCCCTCTCCTTTTTTTTTTTGCTAACATTCTCTGGCCAAGCAACGTCCAACCGCGTTTTGTCTGCCAGCCTCTCAGGTACACAAACCCTAAAACAAAAGCGTCTGAACCAGACAGAAGGATGAGCAGCAGAGGAGAGGCAGGATGTGAAAAGGATAAATGAACCGTTCCAAGGCAAAGAAATCCAACCCTCCCCACCACTAGCTTAGCCTCTGGGGGGAGAACACTCTAAATTGCCCCAGGGCGGGGAAGGAGGGATTCTTTTTCTTTTACAAGAAAGCTGATTTACGAGGATTCATTTTACTTACTTCGCATTTAAATTCCACGATCTGGTTCTCCCAATAGACCCAACCAGTAGTCTTGTGTGTTTCAGAGCTGGTGGTGGTCCTCAAGGATTCCTCTTCAGTGACATTTCTTCTTTTTTCTCCTCTTAAAAGGCACGAGAGTAATATTGATTGCTCTTAAAAGTTTGCCCCAAAGAAAGGTTCAGAGAGGAAAATCACTAAAATGATTAGAAAGCAGAGAAAATAAATGTGGCGTTTTAGGAAGTGGCGCTCTTGACCGACATTCTAATTCACATATTGTGAGCTTTAGGCCTATAATATTTCCCCAGTAGCTGCCTGACCACCCACACTTCTGCTCCCACCTGTAGAATGGGCTCCACTCAGCCCACGAGGTTCTTCAAATCTCCAGGGTGAAAACTCGCTACATCATGGATGAAGCATTATAAATCATTTGCCCGTTGTTTTGACTATTGGTGCATTTTCGGCAGCGCTCATAAAGTGAAGTGTTATTTTTGGAAAAAAAGGAAAACCATTCCCAAAACTTGAGTTCCCCGAACTCCTAAATTAATGCCTGATGTGTGTCAGGGTAACTGGAAATTCCTCCTGGTGGACGGAGCTTAGCCAGGGCATATTTCTTTCTTTCTTCCCTTTTATAAATAAAAAAATAAATACAGAAGAGCACGGAGGGTAATAGAGCAAATGCTCACGCACCACCTCAGCCCCAAACGAATCTCTGTTAGCCTTGATCACATCCAGAATTTTCTCTCCGGCCACGCTTCTGCCCCTTGTTTCAAGGCAGGTGGGTAGCACCCACTCTGAAGATAAATCAGACAGCGCTTGAAACTGATGCCTGATACACAGGGCAAAATTCACAGCCGTATTTCCAACCTTGAGACTTTCAAGAACAAGCTTTCATGTAAAGGAAACCGAGGAACTCCTCAGGGAAGTGGGCTTAGCTGCAATTTGAAGGCTGTCAGAAATATTTACGGACTCTCTGGCTTCTGGAAAAAATCCTTAATTTACCGAAGGAGTTAGATCATGAAGAAACCCCTGGGGGTGCTGTTTACTTGGCCATACCAATCTCATGAAGCCCACAGAACGTCTGGAACCCCGAGGAGTGTTTTCACTGGAGTGGGTTCAATTTCTCCTCCTGCCATCACGCAGATGGCTGCCAGCCAAGGCCCCGCTTGCTGCTGCTGGGCTGGGGGCTCTTACAGACAGTCGGTGGGAATGACCCTCCTGGTTCAGCTCCAAGGCATGGCTCGGCCATGGCTGGGGCTGGTAACTGGAAATGCTGTGAGTCCATCTATCAGGGGCTGTTTTTATTCGGGTCTTGTGCCATTTCTGCCCCGCGTTAGCAGGAATAACGTTCCCCTATGAGTTTGGTAACCTGATGCCCTCGTGCACCGTGTGGAATGTTCCTGAGGAGCAGCGGGGAGTTTGCAAAGAAAATAATTTGCCTCTGGGTTCAAAGTCGCTCTTGCCCTTGAAGCAGAACCCTCTTCTGTGCGCCTGTGGGTGGAATTGCCCTGTTTTGACTACCTAGGGGTGTGGGTGGGGGGCTGGCGTAAGAGGCCAGGAAGTGTCACCTTCCTGAATAGAAAAAGAAAACACAGGCCCTCCGAGGCTTTCACAGGGTGGGAGTTCCCCGAGGAGAGGGTTCCCGGGCTGCAGCTCCAAGAGTTCCCTGGCTCTCTGGCTGATGACAGCAGCCACCCTCTGCCCCCACCCCATTAATCCCGCCTCCAGTGGGAACCCCCCTTCCTGGTACCCCAAAGCAGAGAGAGTGAGTACCCAGCTGAAATGTTGTAATGCTTCCAAAGATTCCAATAGCAAAAAGTAAATAGAATCCACACTGGTTGTTGTTGTTTAGTTGCTAAGTTGTGTCTAACACTCCATGACCCCGTGAACTGTAGCCCGCCAGACTCCTCTGTCCATGGGATTTCCCAGGCAAGAATACTGGAGTGATTGCCATTTCCTCCTCCAGGGATCTTCCCAACCCGGGTCGAACCTGCATCTTTTGCATTGCAGGTGGATTCTTTACCACTAAGCCACCAGGGGAGCTCCATTCATGCTAGTGGGGCGGGAGGGAGATGGTAATTAAAAATGCAGGTTCCTGGCCCCTGGCCCCCAAGATTCTAAGTCCTAACCATCCTACATTAAAATGTTTATCAAGTTTGTTTAGTCAACAGAAGCCTTTCTGTAAGCATAGTCTTACCTGGAACTCTAAACAAAAGCCAGTAAGAGCTGATGGCAGAGAAATGCAGTGGGTTAGTCTCCTTTTGGAACCACCTCCCCCAGTAGGGGTCCCTGAAGCTGCTGTGCTGAAGTCTAGGGTGTGGGGAGCATGGTTTGCAGAGCTCTGTGCTGAGACAGCTGGCCAACAGGCTCCTGCTGGCCCCACGACTCCAGGCCACACCTAGCCAAGCTCTGGGTGCACAGGACACGGTGTCCCTCAGACCTCCCCAGGTCAGAGGAAAGCAGTGGGCTTCTGGCTTTTTCCACCCGGGGCCTCCTCGGGGCCTCCCCAGCACAGCCCCTGCCTATGCAGCGCCATCTCCAGGGAGAGAGGGTTACTACCTCCTCGGATGCCCGCAGGCAGCTCTGGATGTTGCAGGATTTTTCTCCAGATCACTGATCTGCCACTTTCTTTCCCCCTCTTCCGCAGTGCAACCCACCTCTAGAAGTTAAAGATTTATTCGTCGATATACAAGATGGCAAAATCCTAATGGCTTTGTTAGAAGTCCTGTCTGGGCGGAATCTGGTACGTATGTTCCAGAAGGGTTGGGAAGAGGTAAAAATTAAACGAAAACACTGCCCGTAGTTCTTTTCCATACAGTTCTCTATGTCTGTACATATATCCGGCCATCCATAAGTTCCTATGATGGGAAACTTAGGAGGGCGACATTCCTTTCTCAGTGACTAAGACTGATATAATCATGTATAACTAAGCAAATGTACCTTAGCAAGTAAATAAATACCCCATGTTTTCTGTGAGCCCAAAGCTGAAGAGTTTAACTGGATCAGGAGTGTTTAGCTGGCCAGCCATTCAGTTAATTAGAATGAGAGCTAAGATTCAGGAATATGGATGAGAAAGACGTCTTATATACCAGATTCTATAAATTCACCCCGTGGCTAAAGCTAGATACACAGAATTCTAGAACCTTCTTGTGACTGGCTGAAACGGAATTGAACCGGCTGGTCTTGAGGTTCCTTCCGATTTGGGTCTTTGCCGAAGTGCTCCACATTGCCTTGTCTGATGTGTGCAAGTCGGTGCTCTCCCCCCGATTCACCGTGCAGTGTTTAACAGCTTCAGCACTGCTGGCATTTGGTTTTGTTTCAGTTTTAACTTGTCTGTTTAGTTGCTTGCCCTGAGTCCTCGCCTCGTCGCTGTGCGCAGGCTTTCTCTGGGTGCAGTACTCGGGCTCTGATTGCGGTGGCTTCTTTTATTGTGGAGCTCAGGCTCTAGGGCACATAGGCTTCAGTAGCTGCAGCTCAGGGGTTCTAGAGCATGGCCTCAGTGCTTGTGGTGCATGGACTTAGTTGCTCCGAGGCATGTGGAATCCTCCCGGACCAGGGAATGAACCCGAGTGCCCTGCACGGGCTGACCTGGTCATTGCCGGATGTGTGACAGCATCCTTGGTCTCTACCCACTGGAGCACTGCAGATGTAACAACCAAAAATGTCCCCAGGCACTGCAGATATTCCTTGATTGGGGAGGGGGGTCCATGATCTGGTTAGAGTCCCAGAGGTGTCAGTTTTGAGAAACGGGCTCTAGAGTCCAGTGTTTGGCCCACGTGATCCAGTGTGGCTGATATGAACGTGTCTCTGTAGGGCCCCAGCTCTACCAAACCACAGTTCAGCCCATGCAGACCTCTCTGGGTTTGCTCTTAACTCTGGGTTTAAAGTCCAGAGCTCCAACTTCAGTTCTCAGCTCTAAGGCAGCTGGAGTCTTACGCAACCCCTCACCTCTTTCTTGCCTTTCTTTTTCCAGTAGCCACCCCCAAGGGGGCTGTACCAAGTGACATGAATGAATTCTCATGAAGGGCAGACCCACTGTGGTAGAAAGAGTGCTTGGTTTCTTGACAGATCTCACTGTGGGCTGGCAGCATGGTCCTCAAAAGGCTTCCTGAAAAAGCATATTCTAGTCCCTGGTTCTGTGTTGCCAGCAGCCCAGGCTCCCACTTTGTTGCCTGGGCACTGATTGGGAGCTGCTATAGCCTCGGTGGGAGGGGAGGCTCTGTTGGGAGTGTTTGATCCGGGAGTCCAGTTGAGAACAGTGAAGACCAGTTCACACCGTGTGCAAGGGATACCCACTGGCTTGCCTGTTAGTGTGAAGCACTCACCCAGAGGGGCAGGGGTGGGCTTCCATTTCAGGATGAGTTTCTTCTGCCGCTGCTCCTAGTGTGTACAACGAGCACTGTCAGAGTTCTCGCTTCTGCAAGCCCTTTCTCTCTTCCTCTTGGGGTTTCTCTGTGTCTCTCTGTGTCTGTCTCTCTCTTGGCGTCTCTGTCTCTCTGTGTTTCTGTCTCTGTCCCCATCTCTCTCTCCCTCTGTCTCTCTGATTGGACACATGTCCACCAAGCCCTTGGTCAGAAAACAGAAACATCTGTGGCCGCCGGGGAGGGTTTGCCGGATGATTTAGCAGCTGCGGGTGACGCTCCTGGCTGGCGCTCTCTGCCTTGACAAACAGCATCGGCGCAGAGAGGAGAGCATGTCACCGACGGTCTCTGGGGGAGGGAGGCATATCAAAAGCCAGGAGCCGGGTCAGAGAGGGAAATTTGACAAATCTGCCCCCTGTTTAACCCCCGGGTTCCCCTCCCTCACCAAGTCGAGTGAGTTTGGTCCCAGAAACCATAAATAAGGCGACCCTTGGGGACCTCTGAGACTACGGTTGTGTGTCTTGGGGCCCCGTGCATGGGTTTGGATGTGGTCCATGCGGGCTCTGCTGTGAGCCCCAACCTTCTCTTGAGATTCATGTGAAAAAGGTAAAGAAAAAGAGAAGCGCGTCCAATGGCACCGCCGGGACCCGAGTGCCTGTCTGGGCTTAACTGCTTGTGTTGTCCTGTTCTGTTACAGCTGCACGAGTACAAATCCTCATCCCATCGTATTTTTCGGTTAAACAACATAGCGAAAGCACTTAAGTTTTTGGAAGATAGCAATGTAAGTATTTGAAACACATCTTGTTCACAGAGCCTTCCCTGAGACAAAAAAAGACATGATTTGAAGTCTAGTGCTGGTCACAAGAGACGCAAGCAAAGGGGTCCCTGTTAAGATGGTCAGTTGGAACAAGTTGAAATGTTAACGGAGCTCCATCAGTCGAGATACAGCTGATCCATCAGGCGAGACGCAGTCCCTGATTCCCTGCCCACCCGCCCCTCCAGCTCCATCAGGATGAAAACTCCGGTGGACGTCTGGGCGTGGGAAGGGCGGAAATGCTGAGTGGCTCTCAGATGTTCAGAATTTAGTTATATTTTCCTTTGCACTTTGGGGGATAAGAGTACAGTGAAGAGCCAGTGCTGCCCTGTGACTCCTAGAGGGGTGGGATGGGGTGGGAGGTGGGGGCATGGTTCAAGAGGGAGGGAACATATGTATACCTACGGCGGATTCAGGTTGATGGATGGCAGAAACCATCACGATATGGTAAAGCAATTACCCTCTAATTTTAAAAAGAGTACAGTGAGCATGTCAGGGTGTAAAACTTGTTCTTAGCACTCAGAATCTGGCAGAAGCAAGGAAGAGAAGGGGGCTAACTGAGCCAGAGGAAAATCACGTAATTCTGTCCTCTTTGATAGAACTTTCCAGACTTAAATTAGCCTTTTTTGTGTGTTTTGAACTCTGCTTCGTGTCCTTCAAAAATGGGAGGGAATGGCCCCAGAGAGATACAATTTCCAAAGTTCCCCTTTCATTAAGTTTCATCAGTTACTCTGGGTGAAAAGCCCTCAGCTCACCTGACATGTCAGCATGTACAGTAGAACATCGTCACAAAGTGCTATTTGTTTGGCGTTCCTGGGTCATAAGGGGATCTAATCTGGGCTGATTTAAGCAGCAAAGGAATGTATTGAAAGGATGCCAAGAAGTCACAGGATGACTTCAAAGCCGGGGGAATCAGGGATGTTGCCCAAGACTGCTAAACGCCAGGACCACTGCAGAGCCCCGCCCCCTCTGAACGCAAGGACCCATGTGGGCACGGCTGCCACTACCCTGTCCCTCTGCCCCCACTCCCACAGCCCCTGGAAGGCACTCTCAGCGTTACTCATTCAAGTTCAAAGGCCTGGGCTGATAAGCCTGCATCCTCGCCCACGTCCTGGCTGCCAAGTGCGGAGAAAAGCGGTTTTGGCTTTTGAGGAGGGAGGTGGGCTCTGCCTCCCATACTGTGGGGAATGACCCGACCCAGGAGGCGGTTCAGATGGTGGTGACTAAAGGGCATGGCCCAGTTCACAGCACCATCATTCACAGCAGCCCAAAGGTGGGAGCAACCCGGGAGCAACGACAAAGGGATGGACAAAGTATGGTTTGCCCGCGCAGTGGAATATTACTCCACCATGAGAAAGAATGGAGTGTTGATACAAGCCTCAACGTGGATGGAACTTGAAAACATTATGAGAGATGCCGGACCAAAAGAGCCACTTCTTCTGAAGCATTCCTGTGATGCGTCTGGCACAGGGAAATCTCTCGAGTCAGAAGACAGACGAGTGTATGCTCAAGGTTGAGAGGAATTGGGAGATTAGACAGGTGACACTTAAAAGGTACAAGATTTCTTTTTGAGGTGATGAAAGTGCACTAAAATTATGGTAACGCTAAAAAACCACGGAATTGTGTGCTTTAAATGCGTGAATTGGTTCAGTTCAGTTTAGTCGCTCAGTTGTGTCCAGCTCTTTGCGATCCCATGAACTGCAGCATGCGAGGCTTCCCTGTCCATCACCAACTCCAACCTCCCTGTCAGAGTTGGACCATAAAGCTAAGCACCAAAGAACTGATGCTTTTGAACTGTGGTGTTGGAGAAGACTCTTGAGAGTCCCTTGGACTGCAAGGAGATCAAACCAGTCAATCTTAAAGGAAACCAGTCCTGAATATTTATTGGAAGGACTGATGCTGAAGCTGAAGCTTCAATACTTGGGCCACCTGATGTGAAGAACTGACTCATTGGAAAAGATCCTGATGCTGGGCAAGATTGAAGACAGGAGGAGAAGGGGATGACAGAGGATGAGGTGGTTGGATGGCATCACTGACTCAATGGACATGAGTTTGAGCAAGCTCTGGGAGTTGGTGATGGACAGGGAAACCTGGGGAGCTGCAGTGCATGGGGTCGCAAAGAGTCAGACACGACTGAACGACTGAACTGAGCTGTCTTAGCCATCATGGCCATGATTGTTGATGTCAGTACTCTGGGTTTGTCCAGAGACATGTTAAATCTGGAAGTGGTGGTATCAGTGTAGCATGCAGACAGACCCTGGGCATGTACCATCTGTTCTTGGAAAAAACGTCTCTCTTACTAGCTGTGTGTCCTGGGCTGCAGAAACCATCACGATATGGTAAAGCAATTACCCTCTAATTTTAAAAAGAGTACAGTGAGCATGTCAGGGTGTAAAACTTGTTCTTAGCACTCAGAATCTGGCAGAAGCAAGGAAGAGAAGGGGGCTAACTGAGCCAGAGGAAAATCACGTAATTCTGTCCTCTTTGATAGAACTTTCCAGACTTAAATTAGCCTTTTTTGTGTGTTTTGAACTCTGCTTCGTGTCCTTCAAAAATGGGAGGGAATGGCCCCAGAGAGATACAATTTCCAAAGTTCCCCTTTCATTAAGTTTCATCAGTTACTCTGGGTGAAAAGCCCTCAGCTCACCTGACATGTCAGCATGTACAGTAGAACATCGTCACAAAGTGCTATTTGTTTGGCGTTCCTGGGTCATAAGGGGATCTAATCTGGGCTGATTTAAGCAGCAAAGGAATGTATTGAAAGGATGCCAAGAAGTCACAGGATGACTTCAAAGCCGGGGGAATCAGGGATGAGCCCAAGACTGCTAAACGCCAGGACCACTGCAGAGCCCCGCCCCCTCTGAACGCAAGGACCCATGTGGGCACGGCTGCCACTACCCTGTCCCTCTGCCCCCACTCCCACAGCCCCTGGAAGGCACTCTCAGCGTTACTCATTCAAGTTCAAAGGCCTGGGCTGATAAGCCTGCATCCTCGCCCACGTCCTGGCTGCCAAGTGCGGAGAAAAGCGGTTTTGGCTTTTGAGGAGGGAGGTGGGCTCTGCCTCCCATACTGTGGGGAATGACCCGACCCAGGAGGCGGTTCAGATGGTGGTGACTAAAGGGCATGGCCCAGTTCACAGCACCATCATTCACAGCAGCCCAAAGGTGGGAGCAACCCGGGAGCAACGGACAAAGGGATGGACAAAGTATGGTTTGCCCGCGCAGTGGAATATTACTCCACCATGAGAAAGAATGGAGTGTTGATACAAGCCTCAACGTGGATGGAACTTGAAAACATTATGAGAGATGCCGGACCAAAAGAGCCACTTCTTCTGAAGCATTCCTGTGATGCGTCTGGCACAGGGAAATCTCTCGAGTCAGAAGACAGACGAGTGTATGCTCAAGGTTGAGAGGAATTGGGAGATTAGACAGGTGACACTTAAAAGGTACAAGATTTCTTTTTGAGGTGATGAAAGTGCACTAAAATTATGGTAACGCTAAAAAACCACGGAATTGTGTGCTTTAAATGCGTGAATTGGTTCAGTTCAGTTTAGTCGCTCAGTTGTGTCCAGCTCTTTGCGATCCCATGAACTGCAGCATGCGAGGCTTCCCTGTCCATCACCAACTCCAACCTCCCTGTCAGAGTTGGACCATAAAGCTAAGCACCAAAGAACTGATGCTTTTGAACTGTGGTGTTGGAGAAGACTCTTGAGAGTCCCTTGGACTGCAAGGAGATCAAACCAGTCAATCTTAAAGGAAACCAGTCCTGAATATTTATTGGAAGGACTGATGCTGAAGCTGAAGCTTCAATACTTGGGCCACCTGATGTGAAGAATGACTCATTGGAAAAGATCCTGATGCTGGGCAAGATTGAAGACAGGAGGAGAAGGGGATGACAGAGGATGAGGTGGTTGGATGGCATCACTGACTCAATGGACATGAGTTTGAGCAAGCTCCGGGAGTTGGTGATGGACAGGGAAACCTGGGGAGCTGCAGTGCATGGGGTCGCAAAGAGTCAGACACGACTGAACGACTGAACTGAGCTGTCTTAGCCATCATGGCCATGATTGTTGATGTCAGTACTCTGGGTTTGTCCAAAGACATGTTAAATCTGGAAGTGGTGGTATCAGTGTAGCATGCAGACAGACCCTGGGCATGTACCATCTGTTCTTGGAAAAAACGTCTCTCTTACTAGCTGTGTGTCCTGGGCACTGTCCATTGACCTCTCTGGAATTTCTTCACCTGAAATAGAGATAATAGAAGAATTTGTGTTGTGGGGTTGTTGTGAAAATAAACAGAGCTAATACTCTGAGAATAGTGTCTGACAATGGGAAGTACTATGTACTGTTTATTAGACACCCTTATGTACACTTTTGCATGTTGGGGTCCCCGAGAGGTGTCCTGTGGCATCATCAGACGGCACAGGTGAGAAAGAGAAACAGGTTCACAAGGGCATCAGGAAAGAATGTGTTGCAACCTAATTGGACCCCATCTTTAAGCTCATACATTGCTTCTCTCCAGGTAAAGCTGGTTAGCATTGATGCAGCGGAAATAGCAGATGGCAACCCCTCTTTGGTTCTTGGGCTGATTTGGAACATAATCCTCTTCTTCCAGGTAAAATCACTTCTTTCCCATAACATAACATCAGTCATCTCCACCAATACAGGAGTGGGGCCCAGATCGTGGGAGACAGTGAGATTTCGTTTCTGACAGATTTTGCCTTTTCTCTTTCCTAGAAAAGAACCAGAGGAGTCTTGGTTGCTAAAGATTTTGAGTCCCTGTGATTCTAAAAGTCATGTGAGCTCTGTTCTTCTCTTGGGACTTGAAGAGTTAAATATTTACTTGGAAAAGTAGTTTCTTCTAAAGGGTCCCAAGAGCCAGGGAAATACTTCCAGCCAAAAATTGAACTAGGTAGAGTTACTCTCCTAACATGACAAGTGTTCATAAGAGATGGTTAGAAAGCCTCTACAAAGACCGCTCTAGGAAGAGGCGTATGTAGCAGGGGAGACCTTGCAGCCTTCACACCCTCAGCATTTGTCTGAAAATGCAGATTTTATAGAACAAGGACGGGGGCTGGGGCTGGAGTGTGAAGGAGTTACTTCAAGTTGTGCTTAAGTTCTTTTCCCTGAATAGGAGGGAGTAAGCTGACAGTTCATCTTCTAAAATCCCCCTCTTTTGAAAGAGAAAATTATGGCTCACTATTTAATGGCCCTCCCAAGAGTAAAAATAATGTACACAGTGGAGACAGGTCAGGAGGCCCTCATCAGCAGCTTCTGCCCAGAGCTAGACAGACTCCAGGAAGAGATGATTCTCCCTGCTAAGCATCCTTGCATGCACCACAAGCCACACGAAATAGCCTGGCTATCATGAGTACTGACACACAACCCTCAGGAAGGAATAATCAGTTCTGCGTGAGCTGATCCCTCCAGCCGGGGTCCAAGAGAGCCCATGCTGGGTCTGCCTCCTGGGTCTGAAATGTCATTTTCCTTCCAGATTAAAGAACTCACAGGCAACCTCAGCAGAAACTCTCCATCCTCCAGCCTGTCACCCGGCTCGGGGGGCACAGACTCAGACTCCTCCTTCCCACCCACACCCACCGCAGAGAGGAGCGTGGCAATCTCGGTGAAAGACCAGAGGAAAGCCATCAGGACGTTGTTGGCCTGGGTGCAGAGGAAAACAAGAAAGTAAGCCCCATGCCCTGCTCCCCAGCACCCCACGCTGCTACCAGGCAGAGGGAGGAGGGCAGAGGAAGGGGGCATCACCGCGTATTCAGTTCTGTGTCCATTACATGCCCGGCGCTTCATGTAGACTCTCAGAACGGGGAATTCTGTCCTTTCTGTGTCTGCACACAAAACTGTACTTGCTCAGTGTTTGGTTTGAGAAATCTAATGAGTGAATTTGGATAGAAATCCAAGGGGCCTTCACCACTTTAAATCCCTAAGTGGGGTTGGCCCTTGGATCCTAGTAACATGGACATGTTTATTATTATGGGTTTCCCAGGTGGTGCTAGTGGTAAAGAACCCACCTTTCAATGCAGAAGAGCATAAAAGATGCCAGTTTGATCCCTGGGTCAGGAAGATCCCGTGGAGGAGGGCATGGCAACCCACTCCAGTATTCATGCATAGAGAATCCCACGGACAGGAGAGCCTGGCAGGCTACAGTCCATGGGGTCACAAAGAGTTGGACACGACTGAAGCAACTTAGCATGCTTATTATTAAGCTTCTGGGTATCTTTCAGGGTCTGCTGCTGCTGCTAAGTCACTTCAGTCGTGTCCGACTCTGTGTGACCCCATAGACGGCAGCCCACCAGGCTCCCCCTGTACCTACTTGAAAGCAAGTAGCAATCAAGGCTGCAACCTATCAGAGTCAGGTCTGGCCCTCCCAACACCGAGACAGGTGAACTGGAACCAAATCCTTGGGCTTGGGTTTAACCCCTGCCAGATTGGGAAGACATGGTGCGTCAGTTTCCTCTCTACGCTGCACCTATAAGATGATGACTTACTACTCACCCCCTTATGGGATAGTTAGGGTTAAATGAAATAACCTCTGTGAAGGCAGAGTACCAGCACTTCATAAGCACTTAGCATCAGATCCCATCTTCCCAGTATATGGAAATAAAAGGTGGCAGGAAAAATAACAGATGGGAAGGAGGTTAGATCTTAGGGGTTTTGATTAAGGGGTTGAACATGATAGAGTTGATTAATGTGAACAGCCATTAAATGTTGTTTTAAAATAAATCAAAAGTGAGCTTATTGCCAGGAGTTAGGGTGGCTGTAATGGAGAGGAAGGGTATTTCAGGGGAGAGAAGGCAATGGCACCCCACTCTAGTACACTTGCCTGGCAAATCCCATGGACAGAGGAGCCTGGTGGGCTGCAGTCCATGGGGTCGCTGGGAGTTGGAACAACTAAGCGACTTCACTTTGACTTTTCACTTTCATGCACTGGAGAAGGCAATGGCAGCCCACTCCAGTGTTCTTGCCTGGAGAATCCCAGGGACGGGGGAGCCTGGTGGGCTGCCGTCTATGGGGTCGTACAGAGTCAGACACGACTGAAGCGACTTAGCAGCAGCAGCAGCCGCACACTCTGTATGACCACTGTGGCAGTGGTCACAGGAATGGGTGCTTGAGACAAGTGCCCTGGCGCTTCTGCCACGCCTGTGACAGTGAAACCGATGAAATCCTAGTACGTGGCTGTAGCCCTGGCTCACCTGTGGCTCGTAGCCCTGGACCCACGTCGGTGTCTGGTTCTGATGACACTCGCCTGTAACATACGACACTGTGTTGAGGGAAGCAGATGATGCGTACCAAGGGCTCTTTGCACTGCTTTTGCAACTTCTTATGAATCTCCATAAATATCTAAATAAAAAGATATTTGTGTTTTTTTAAGAACGTTCAGTGACCCCAGTAGGGAAATTGGCAGCAGGAAGAGGGGCTCTCAAGGGATGGAGTCTAAAGGAAATTAATACAGGATGACCTCTCCTTGTCATTTTTAAAGTTGTAATTTTATTTCTAGTAATCATGACATTAGCTAGCACTTACTGAGTGGCTTCTGTGGGGCACCTACATCACACGTGGTCCACATGGTCTGGCCACTCTGGGGGCGGGTTCAACCTAATACTTCCCTGTGGCAGCTCTGTTTAATAAGTTTGAGGCTAAGAAGGTACGTGATCTGCCCAAGGGCCCCAGTGCCGGAAGCACAGAGGGGCAGCCGGGGTGTGAACAGGAACTTTCTGGCTCCGTTTTATGACACGACACACCCGTGTTTGCTGCATTTCAAAGATCACTGATAAAAGGAATCATGTGTTAAATGAAGGCTTTATGTATCTATGTGGGAGGGGAACTCAAGTTCCTGTTATGTCTCCTTGTGCGACATAACCTTCCCGTTCGATTTGTCCGGAAATGGAAAGACGGATGGGTCAATGCACTGTCCTGATCCTCAGGGCCCGGGGCGTCTAGTCCTCGTCAGGTCAGCAGCTCCTGGCCCCACTCGGAGGCCAGCGAGGCATCCCTGAGTCTGTTTACCCACCTGCCCCGCGGCTGCTGCTCCCTTCAGGTATGGCGTGGCAGTGCAGGACTTTGCAGGCAGCTGGCGGAGCGGGCTGGCTTTCCTGGCTGTGATCAAGGCCATCGACCCCAGCCTGGTGGACATGAAGCAGGCGCTGGAAGACTCCATGCGGGAGAATCTGGAGAAGGCTTTCAGCATCGCTCACGATGCCCTTCACATCCCCAGGCTCCTGGAGCCAGAAGGTAGCCATGGTCCTCTCTCTTTCTCTTTCTTCATTATTTATTTTTAACCTGTAACACCTTCTGTCCACATGGAAATGCTGGAGAATACAGAGACATCTAATGAAGTCATTTTTATATCTCCTATATTCCTGCCACTGACATCATTTCCCCAGGGTTTTTCCTTATATCTCAATACAATTTTTTAACGTAATTGGGATCATTCAGGGTATGTATGACTTTGTCTCTTCCTTTTTTTTTCTTTAAAGCTTTTAGAACTTTTTTTATTGTGAAATATAACACACATGTACAAAAATGCATGAAACAAACATGCATTTTTGTGATTCTGATAATCACATGTGAACATCTGTGTAGCTACCAACCACGTTCACAGCCTGCAGGCCCCTGTGCTTCTTCCCATTACTACCCATTTTGCTATTTAATTGTCAAGACGTCTCGTATCATTTTGATTTTTTTATGTTCCTCCTCTACTGCTTTCTTTTGTATTAAACAAGCATTTCTGCTTTTAAAAAAAAGTTTTTTAAAAAAAAACCTTTATTTTGTACTGGTTAGCAAATAATTCGGAGAAGGCAATGGCAACCCACTCCAGTACTCTTGCCTGGAAAATCCCATGGACAGAGGAGCCTGGTAGGCTACAGTCCATGGGGTCGCTAGGAGCTGGACATGACTGAGCTACTTCACTTTCACTTTTCACTTTCATGCTTGGAGAAGGAAATGGCAACCCACTCCAGTGTTCTTGCCTGGAGAATCCCAGGGACGGGGGAGCCTGGTGGGCTGCTGTCTATGGGGTCGCACAGAGTCGGACACGCTGAAGTGACTTAGCAGCAGCAGCAGCAGCAAATAATTAACAAATAATATTGTGATAGTTTCAGCTGCACACAGCAAAGGGACTCAGCCAAACATGTATCCATTCTCCCCCAAACTCCCCTCCCATCCAGGGTACCACATAAGGTGTATCTTCCTTTTTTTAACCTAAACGTTATAATTGTGACATAAATATTTTGCATGCTGCTAGGATGTCTTCATTATGTTTTTATTGGCTGCATAATGGTCCATCTAGTGGGCATACCAAAGTGTACTTAACTCTTTACCACTGGTAGATGTGGAGGTTGTTTTGGAATAGTCTTGTATATAATGTTGCAATGAACATCTTATAAGATAAATTTCAGTATGCATCTCAGATTATTTCCTCCAGGACCACGTCCCATCTGTGGAATGATGCAGCTAGAAAGTACACACCTTTTTAAGGCACTAGGTTATCTCTATCAAATCATATTCCATGTGGGTCAGTCTTATTTAGGATTCTCTCTGGCAGTGTATAAGGGTCTCAGCTCAACAGACTCACTTATGGGATAGGCAGTGAACTGGTTGCTCACAGGGAGGGACTTGGCCAGCAGGGAATAACAGAATCTTGGGTACAAGGAGTCTTGGATTCTCTATCCCAGCTTCTCTGCTCATCAGCCAAGTGTGAGGTTTCACTACTCAAACTCCTTCACTTAAAAGGCATGTGAAATAAAGAGAAAAAACCTCCCTGGTCTGTGGGATCCTTCACCATCAAGCATCCCAAGATCCCATGTGAAAACTCTGTTCTTGTTGTGGGAATGTGAACTGGTTCAGCTCTTACGGAAAACTGCATGGAGAGCCCTCAAAAAATTAAAAAAGACAATCGTGTGATCCAGCAAACTCTCTGTTGTTCAGTCACTCAGTCATGTCTGACTCTGCAACCCACTGACTGCAGCACGCCAGGCTTCCCTGTCCCTCGCTGTCTCCCAGAGTTTGCCCAAGTTCGTATCCATTGAGTCATGGACATGACGATCCAACCATCTCTTCCTCTCTCACCCCCTTCTCCTCCTCCCCTCGGTCTTCCCCAGGATCAGGGCCTTTTCCAGTGAGTAGGCTGTTTGCATCAGGTGGCCAAAGTATTGGCAAACCTACTGAACGTATATTCAAAGGAAATTAAATTTAAAGGAAACAAGCTTGTGTGTTCCCTGGTGGTCCAATGGTTAAGACTTGGTGCTTCCCCTGCTGTGGACCAGCATTCAATCCCTGGTCAAGGAACTAAAATCCCATAAGCTGCACAGTGCAGCCAAAAAAACCCCAGACAACCCCCAAAACAAGCAAACACAATCAAAGAAAAGGCAATTGCAGTCTTGAAGAAATATCTGCACACTAGTGTTCATTGTAGCATTATTCACAGTAGCTAAAGCATAGTAATAACCTAAGTGATGAATAGATCGAGAAAATGCCATGTATATACAATGAGATATCATTCAGCCATGAAAAGGAGAAAATTCTGCCATCTGTAACAACACGAATGAACCTGGAGGACATTATGCTGAAATAGGCCAGACACAGAAAAATAAATACTATACGATCTCACTTATATGTAGGACCTAAAAGAGTCAAACTCATAGACCCAGAGAGTGATGGTGGTTACCAGGAGCTGGGGGTTGATAGTGGAGTGGAAAAAGTAGGGAAACGTACAGACTTTCATAAGCTCTGGCAAGTCTAACATACAGTATAGTGGCTATAGTTAATAACACTCTATTGTCTGCTAGAAATTTGCTAAAAGAGTAGATCTTAAGTTTTCTCAGCACGTCAAAATAAGGTAACTATGTGAGATGTTGGATGTGTGAATTAACTCAATTGTGAGAATCATTTTGCACTGTCTATGTCAAACAGTCATGTTGTACACCTTAAATATATACAATTTTTATTTGTCAATTAGACCTTGATAAAACTGGAAAAATTTTTAATGTAAAAATAAATAAAATAAAACCTGTGTTTTGCATGTCCTTCTAACTCTTGTGTTTCTCTTAACAGACATCATGGTTGACACACCAGATGAGCAGTCCATCGTGACTTACGTGGCTCAGTTTCTAGAACATTTCCCGGAGTTGGAAGCTGTATGTCTGTTTTCCTTACCTATAATTCAGAAACTATACATTTCCATCAGCTGATCATGAGATGAAGCTGGTGTTTGAGCTGTGTGGCAGCTGTAATAATTGAATCTCGATCTCAGGTGCCTTGCCACATTTTCATTTCAAAATCATAGCCAACGTGTGCGCCATTAAAAAGCAGAATGGGAAGTTAGGCACACCTCTCAGAAACCTCTCCCCCTCCCAAACTTTTAAGATTAGAAGAGATGCCCATTTGTTATATGAATCAGCTACTTGATTTTCTAGATGTCAGATGGGACATTTAGCAGTCTACAGATTTTATCAGAGTGTGACAAAATTTTAAAGACAATGACCAAACACACGTTTCTGATTTTTAGAATCTGACCATACTTGGCGACTGATTTTTTGGAGCAGAATCAGAAGTTGTCAAGAGTCTGTTGAACCTCCAGCCAACCCATGCACAAGCCTGGGATTATAATAATAATGATCACAACAGTAGCAATAGTCCTTTATTGATTTTATTGGAAAATTTCTTTATTGGAACACCCATGGCTGGCTCAGGGAAGCTTAACAGTAATTGAGATGGATGAGGTCCCTGACCTTGTGTAGCTTTGTTCTAATAGAGAAAACAGGTGACAAGTCAAGAAACACATTGTTGTTTCAGGTAGTTAGAAATACTAGATGCCCCCCATGCCAAAAAAAATAAAATAAAATCATACAGAACTAATACTCACAGGAGGGACAGGCTGCTCTTTTAGCCGGAGGCTTGTCAGGTCAGCATCCTGTGTGTCTCTGGGCTGACTGCCACCCCTGCAATCCCACTTGACTCTGTATCATTATTTTCATTTTGTAGAAGAGAAAATGGATGTCAAAGAGGATTAAAGACCTCTCCAGGGCTGCCCAGCTGCCAAGCGCAGAGCTGGGGTTTGATCTCAGTTCTCTGTGGTTCCAAAGCTCAGGCATTTTGATTCCTTACAACATATGGCTAAAACTGAGACCCCATTTTGCACAACTCAGAAGAGCCAGGCTGGATCCTCTCCAGGCGTCCTATGTGTGTGTGTTTCCCATCTGTTTCTGGACCACAGATCACTTTCCAGGGTGCTTTAGAAGCAGGCATTCCATGGGCTGGAATGTCAGTTCTGCCACTTGAAGCTTTGTGAACTTGAGCTGTTTACTTAATCTCTCTGATACCTGTCTGTATGAGATGCCATCTATAAAATGGAAATATGACCCACATTTTCAGGGTTATTGAAGAGTAAATAGATATTGTAAAGTCCTGTTGGCACAACAGCTGATGCTCAGAAAATGGCGATATTAATGTCATTCTTTAATTTAATCTTCATTATGAAATTCGGAAATACTAGGGACTGGGGCTTTTATTAGCCCTGAGCTCTTCAGCCTAGGCAGAGTTGAAATCAACTAAAATTTATGATGTGTGTGTGAGTCAAGGTCATAGCTTGGATTCAGCAAATCTGACACTTGAATCTCCCCAGTGCTGGGGTCAGAGATTGGGGCTGGGGAAGGAGGGGTCAAGCAAGATAGGACACACGCGGAAAGTGTATTATTTGCCCGTTTACGTGGGGAAAGTCCCCCTGACCCACACAGCATGGGGCATCCCCTCAGAGCAGTCTGTTTGCATCCCTAGGGGATACAGATGAGGCATCCCAGCTGATCTAGAATCCTGTTGAACCACTGTTTCTTTAAGTTTAATAATTCAGCTGACTGTAGTACACTCTAATAAATATTCATTAAGCCCTGGTCATGTGCCAGACCCTGTGCCTGGCTTTATGCTCTGACATATGATTTATTTGGGTAAATGTACCATATGCATTTGAAAAAGTGTGTCTTGTACAGTGAAAGCATCAGGAGTCCAATTAGGTTGAGTTGGTTATATGCTGCTCTAATACTCTAGAGAGGTGCCCATTTTTTTTTTTCTTTTCCTATCAATGAGTGTGAGGGAGAAAAGTTAAAAATCTCTGACTTATGATTGTGACTTTATCGTTCTTAGTTCTGTCAGATTTGCTTTGTGTGTGGGGAAGCTATGCCATAAATGCATATACATTAAGGATTATTGTTTCTTTTTGAGGTCATCATTTTATTTTTGTTTTATTTCATCATGGAGTAAATTTGATAGGAATATAGAACTATCATAAGTTGGTATTTGTATGATTTATCATTTCTATTAATATCTTTCTCCTTTCAGTGTACATGTGCTTATATTTAAAGCATGTTTCTTGTAAAAATGCTACAGTGTCGGGTCTTGTTTTTTATCCATAGTGTGTCACTTTATTAGTGTATTTTTTTGCCCGTTTACTAGATGTAACCTACCGTCTTCTTGTTGTTTTCCACTGGTCCTGTCTGTCCTGTGCTGCTTTGTTCTTCCTTTCTCATTTTTCTTTTTGGATTGTTCAGTTATTTTTTGGTTTCCATTTCATCTCCTCTGTTAGCTTTTAGCCACATCTGTTTGTTTTTTCTTTTTAGTAGTTTTCCTAGGGATTATTATACTCATCTTGAACATACCTCAGTCTACCTTGGATTACCATTAGGTAACTTTTGTTTTTTAATCTGGCTGCACCAGGATCTTCCCTGCATCATGGGGGATGCTTTGTTGCGGTGCACGGACTCTGGTGGTGATGTGCAGGCTCGGTAGTTGTGGCACACGAGCTCTCTAATTGTGGCACACAGGCTCCAGAGCACACCGGCTCAGTAGTTGTGGCTTGCATGCTTAGTTGCCCCTCAGCTTGTGGGATCTTAGTTGCCTGACCAGGGATTGAACTCACATCCCCTGCATTGCAAGGCTGATTCTTAACCTCTGGATCCCCAGAGAAGTCCCTCGTACAATTTTAAATAGGTACGTATTTTATATATTTTTGTATATGCAGCTGTTTGATCCCACTCATTTTTCATCTCCCTCCTTTTGCTGTTATTGTCATTTGCTTTGCTTCTGTATATTTTAATTCCCCATGGTCTGTTATTCTTTTTGCTTCAAGCAGGAGACTTTTTAAGAAAACTTTTAAGATCGTCTTTTATATCAGTCATACATGTTTACAAAAGTACTGCTCATTCCCGCATTCCAGATCCAGGCTTTCATCTGTGATTGTTTCCTTTTAGCCTGAAGAGTGACCTTTGTGTTTCTTGTAGTGTAGGTTAAACAGTTGTTTTACAGTCTTTATGCTAATTCTAACCCTGGGTTATCTTTGGGTCTGCTTCTAATGACTAATGTTTCTCTTGATTATGGATCTCTTTGTTTGCTTCTTTGTATCTTAAAAGTTTTATGCCATATCTGATGTGTCATGAGGTACATGATATTTCCCCCACCTCCACCCCCAGAGAATGTAACCCTTTCCCAAACAAGGACCTATGACCAGGAGCTGACCATTTTGACCTTCTCAGAACTTGATAAGGACTCTGTTGCAATTTTACTTAATTTCAACCCTCTGGTTTCAGATAGTTTTAGAATGAGGTCAATCCACTATCCCTACCAGTACATTGGGAGCCAAGCACTGCAGAACCACCAAGCTTGCTCTCTACTTTCAGCCCTGTTCTCAGCTGCATCTTTTTTTCTTTAATTGAAATATAGCTGCTTTACAGTGATGTGTTAGTTTCTGCCGTACAGCAGTGATTCAGTTATATGTGTATATGGATCTCTGTACATACATATTCTTTTTTATATTCTTTTCCATTATGGTTTATTACAAGATACTGGCAACCCACTCCAGTACTCTTGCCTAGAAAAATCCCATGGATGGAGGAGCCTGGTGGGCTGCAGTCCATGAGGTCACTGAGGGTTGGACAGGACTGGGCAACTTCACTTTCACTTTTCACTTGCATGCATTGGAGAAGGAAATGGCAACCCACTCCAGTGTTCTTGCCTGGAGAATCCCAGGGACGGGGGAGCCTGGTGGGCTGCTGTCTATGGGGTCGCGCAGAGTCGACACGACTGAAGCGACTTAGCCGCAGCAGCAGCATAGTTCCCTATATTAAGTGTTATAAAGTAGGTCCTGTTGCTTGTCTATTTTATATATAGTAGTTTGTATCTGCTAATCCTAAATTCCTAATTTATCCCTCCCCTACTTTTCTCTTTGGAAACCATGAGTTTGTTTTCTGTGGCTGTGGGTCTGTTTCTGTTTCATAAATAAGTCCATTTGTGTAACATTTGAGATTACACATATAAGTGCTATCATATGGTGTTTGTCTTTCTGTGCCTTTGCTTAATATGATCACGTCTAGGTCCATTCATGTTGCTGCAAATAGCATTATGTCATTTGTTTTTATCTTCTTTATCCATTCATCTGTCTATGGACCCTTAGGTTGCTTCTGTGTCTTGGCTTCTGTAAATAGTTCAGCTGCACTATGCTTAACAAGAGTCCCTATGTGGGAAAACTAGTATATGAAGAGAAGTGGTTTTTCATGTTTGAGGCCCTTCCAGATTCAATCTCTCACACCAGCCCAACAATCAGTAAAGATTTAGCTGCTCTTTCCTTATCTTAGGTGGGTTCCCTTCTCAGTCCGTACCCAGACCAGGCAGTGGCCCACAGGTATGAGGTCGCTGACAACCTCCTCGCTTAGAAAAGGCCCATCCTTCTCCAGAGTTCAGTTCATTGAGATGTCTTTGCAGCCATAGCTTCGAAAATGACCCTCTCTTTAACTTATCTGATGGTTTCACATTTCAGCGGGAACAATAGTCATTTGCCCATCTACAACCATATCAGAACACTTCCATTTATTCTGAAGTGCTCTTGCTGGTTTGTTTTTGTGTTTTGAGAGGGGACTCTACGTGGCACTTAGACACTGCTAATTTCATGGTGCCCTGTGTTTCCTGGCAGGAGGATTTTGTGGATTCCGACAAAGAAGCCCCTATCGAATCCACCTTCGTTCGGATCAAAGAAACCCCTTCAGAACAGGAGAGCGCCGTCTTCCTTCTGACCGAGGATGGGGAGCGAGCCTACACCATCACCACGAGGCCAGCCACCCGCCTCCCTCCAAAGTCTTTGTCTGTGACAAGCCTGAGGACGTGAGGGAACCCTGCCTGGGTGGCGTTTCCAGCCAGGAGCTGGTGGACAGCTCCTCCGAGTTCATGAACCAGATCATCGAGCAGGTTCTTCAAGGGATCCCCGGGAAGCTCAACAGCACCAGTGAACCGGCTCCAGAATCTTCCATCCTATCATCGCGAAAGGACAGCCGGAGGTCCAACTCTCTTCCAATCAAGAAGACGGTGCACTTTGAGGCCGACACCTACAAGGATGCCTCCTGCAGTCAGGACCCTTTCTACAGTGCAGACCTGCACTTCGAAGGGAGCCCCGGAGAGACCAAGGAGTCGTCCAAGCAGGATGAACAGGTCTTGGCGGCTGACATTGCTGAAGAAACGCCAAAACGGGAGGCGCCAGAGATCCTGGAAGCAGCCTCCGACAAGGTCCCTGGTGACGTGTCCTCAGTGGATGGTGAGATCAGTCATCCTCCGACTTCCTGGACCGCTCCCCCCTGGAATGCAGCATCGGAGAGGGCCTCCAGCCCTGGGGACGAAGGCCATCTCCCCTCACCTCTGGGAGAGAACACCGTCATGGCCAATGCCTTGGAGATCAAGGTGAAGCTGCTGACGGTAGAAGCGATGGATAAAGAAGACTATTTTGAAGCCATACCATTAAAAGCCTCAAAGTTTAACAGCGACCTCATCGATTTTGCCTCCACCAGCCAGGCTTTCAACGAGGTTCATGAGAAAAAACCTGCAGAGGAGGAGCTGTCAGGGGATCACCCTGAGAGGTTGGGCAAACGGAGAGGGAAATCCGCCCACAAGAAGACAGATTCAGATGAGGCCCCAGTGAAGCTCGACCAACCTGACCCTCACAAGGACCCTGGAGACCAAGACCAAGGCTATTCTTTGGCCCCCGAAGAGGCCCCAGTGGATAAAAAGCCAGAGGTGTATGAGAAGGCCAAGCGCAAGTCCTTCCGACGCCGCCGTCGGGGCGAGGAGGAAGGGGAGCCGAGTGCCTCCGGGGGCTCGGGGGAGAATTGCCTTCCAATCCGCCGAGCAGCAGCGTCAGCTTGGAGACCCTCCGCAGCCCCAGCGAGGAGGGCCTGGACTTCAAGCCGTCTCCCCCGCTCTCCAAGATTTCCGTCATCCCCCATGACCTTTTCTACTACCCACATTATGAGGTGCCCTTGGCGGCGGTTTTGGAGGCTTACGCGGAAGGCTCGGAGGATTTGAAAAACGAAGAGATGGACCTGGAAGAACCGGAGGGCTATCTGCTGGACCTGGGGGCCAGGGAGGACGAGGCCGAGGAGGCCGAGGCCTCCCAGAGCAGCTTCAGCTTCTCCGGGCTGGGCGAGGACCTCCCCCAGGCCAGCATCGTGGAGGATGCCAGTCCCGCCTCAGAACCCTCTCCCCTACCCTCGCCTGAGGACCACCAGCAAAGGGAGGCCAAAGACAGCGTTCCCATGCAGGACCATCAGGTATGTGACTATGGAGTTTGGAACCCTGCGTGGGGAATTCTGTGCTTCTCCCAAAATCCCCTTGTGTGTGCGTGCTAAGTCGCTTCAATTGGGTCTGACCCTATGTGACCCCATGGACTGTAGCCCACCAGGCTCCTCTTTCCATGGGATTCTCCAGGGAAGAATACTGGAGTGGGTTGCCATTTCCTTCTCCTAAACTTCCCTTCTTCCTCCATAAAACAGAGAAATGCAGCTTCCCGCACAGGCTTCCCAGGTCCAGAATTTAGGGAGAAATTCACTCCAGGCTCAGGCAAAGGGCCAGGTGAACGCCTGAGAGGGACACTGGTCCAGTTTGGCACCCTGGGCACCTTGCTGGCCTCCCCGTAGTCCTGGCCCTGCCCACAGGCTGCCCAGGAGATCAGCTGAGGTGATGCTTGGTGTGGGTGGGGGAGTTCCAGTGTAGTGATAGCAGAAATCATTTTCATTAGTGATCACAGCTCTGCCTCTCCTGCACTGAGTCAACTGCAGCCCCTCCTCCTCCAGCAGCCGGGAAAACCAAGCCAGACCTCACCTGGACCCCAGCCTTGATGTTTCAAGGCCTGTTATCTGTTCGGCACGATAGTTTGGCTCCTGCTGTTAGAAGTGAGTTGTATAAACAGGGCCGGGGGGGGACACACAGGTCTGAGCTGGAGCGGCCGGGCACACGCTGTCTGCCACCTCGAGTCTGCCTTCACCTGGCCCAGCAGCCCTCGAGGGGCCCCCAGAGTGAGTGGTGAGAGAGTGCAGGGGACCCTTCCCCTTCTCTTCCCCACCTCCCAGATGCTCCTTTGCCTCCAGGCTTTGCTGGAGTTGCTCCCCTATCTGGAAACCTTTGCCTACCACCTGTTTGTGTGTGTTTGTGTGTGTGTGTTTGCATGCTCAGTTGCTCAGCCATATCGGACTCTTTTCGAGTCTCATGGGTCGTGATTTTCTCTCCCAGTAAAGAGGGAGCATTTGTGTATTCATCTCTGGGCTCCAGAGGCCAGCCCGAGAGGGCCTGCAAAGCCGGAGTCAATGTTCACTGAATGGCAGTTTGGGGTGTCCTGTGAGGACAGGTAAATTAAACCCTGAGGTGCTGGAGAGTCAAGGCAGGATCCAGTGAGGGCCCAGAGGTGCTCGGAGGAACAAGAAAGCCTTGCCCTCTGGGGAGGCTGCAGAAGGGGAATCTGAGTAACCTTAAAACACATTCAGGAGGTTTCCCTGTTGGCTCAGCAGTAAAGAACCTGCCTGCAATGCAGGAGACCTGAGTTCGATCCCTGAGTCAGGAAGATCTCCTAGGGAAGGACACACAACTCACCCCAGTATTCTTGCCTGGAGAATCCCATGGACAAAGAAGAGCCTGGTGGGCTACAGTCCATAGGGTCGCAGAGTCAAACACCGCTGAAGTAACTGAGCATGCACGCGTGCAAAAGACATTTAGAGGACTCTCCTGGGGGTCCAGTGGCTGGAGCTCCAAGCTCCCAGTGCCAGGGGCCCGGTTTCCACCCCTGGTCAGGGAACTAGATCCCACGTGCCACAACTAAAAGTTCGTACGGTGCTGCTAAAGATCTCGTGTCCACACCTAAGGCCCAGAGCAGCCAAATTGATGAATTAATTAATTTTTAAAAACCAGACATTTAGGGTTTAGATGGGCCAGAAGTGATAGCATCATTTGTGGCTTTGTCAACTCCAGACAGTGGAGAAGAGCCTCTGCCTGAGCGCTGGGGGTGGAGCAGGGTTCTCTGGCCCTGACAGTGTAGAAGCCAAGCATGGCCCGACCAGTTCTTTGGGGCCGAGCACCCATTTTCTGGCTTTGGCTGGAGAAGAGGGCTGGCGACCTTATAGGTGCCAGCGACCTGCCTGCCACTGTTCTGCCTTAGGGAGAGGAGCACAGTCCTGCCTTCCTGCCCTCCCCGGCCATCTGCTGTCTGTCAGAGCAGGCTTGTCCTGTGGGACCCAAAAATCCTGCGGGGTAGGAAATGCCCCTCAGTAGGTCTCAGGGTCCCCAGGTTGGGGATGACAACAGCAACTGGGATGATTCTCTGAACTGTCAGAGGCTGAACATTTCTTTTAGGGCAAAAGAAAGGGGACCAAATGGGTGGTGAGGAGAGGGCCTGAGTTGCCTCTCTGCCCTTCTGTGTGACTTAAAATGGCTAACGAGGGGACATCCCTGGCGGTCCAGTGGTTCAGAATCTGAGCGTCCAGTGCAAGGGGTGTGTGTTCAGTCCCTGGTGGGGGAACTAAGATCCCACAGCCTTGCTGCACAGCCAAGAAAATTAAAAAAAAAAAAAAAAAAGGTTGGAAAATGGCTAATGAGCACCTCAGTCTCCCCCAGTGACTGAGTGTGGATGCGCAGATGAGGCCCTTCACTATCTTCTGCTTCCAAAGGCAGGCTTTGCGCCCGTGTGTGTGGCCAGCATGTGGACCGATGGTTTGGGACAAGGTTGGAAGAGCCCTGGACTGGGAAGGGCTTCGGGAGATCTAGGTTTGCATCTTTTTTTTGCTGAGCTGCAGGAGAGCTTGGGGAGAGCTTGCATTTCTGGGTTCCGGAGTGGGCGCCCGCCCCGCATCGCTCATCACTGGGCTGCGTCCTCCGGGCTCACCTGTCTGACCAGCAGGTACCCACTCTTCCCAAACACACCTTGTAATTGGCTCCCAAGGGTATGTAGCCCAGGCCTTGATGCCAGTGAGTGAGCAGGGCCGGGGGAGGGGAAGCGGTGAGGCCCAGGATGACAGGTGAGGTCTGGGAGTCTTGTTTCCTGACAAAGAGGGTGACATGGATGGAGAATTTCTCCCATACCCGGCCTTCCTTTAAAAAGAAAAGAAAAAAAAAAAAAACTATCTTCTAAACAGACCGGAAAATGGCAAGTTCTGGCTTCTAATCTTTAAGAAAATCAGTCCTCTCCTCATCTCACCTTTCAGAAAGGTGGCATTTGCTCACTGATGATGGAGGAGGAACTGGCGTTTCAGCTTGCTGAGAGTGGGTTTAATTTCTGCAGGGAGCTTTGTTCTCCTGGGCCACACGGGTCTGGCCACTTTGATCCTCTTATTAGAATACCTGTTGAGCAAGTTTTTCCAGCCCCTGTCGGAATTCTTGAGAGGTATCGCCAACAATTCCCACGCTTCTTAATTTCATGTAAGAGCATTCCTCATGGGTTTCAGAGAGCTTGGTGGGGTGGACGGTCAAAGAATCTTCCTTATTATGTAAATGCAACAGAGATTGCACTGCCATCCACCTTTGGCTAAAAGCACAGTGAAAACTCATCTCTTGAAACACAGGGGCACCTTTCCAACCCTTGGCTCACGTGGCCTCCAGTAGCCATTCTTCTGTTTAAGTGGGTGATAGTTATGTGAAGGGTCTAACCATTGCCCGCTGTGGGGGACATCATTTATAGGAACCACAGTGGTATAAGCACTTTATCAGAGGCTGATAATTATTATACCCATTTGACAAACAGAGAAACTGAGGATCAAAAGGATCAAGTCAATTACTCAAGGTCAGATAACTGACTTAGCCAAGATTTGAAACCAGGTCTTAACTGACTGGAAAATCCATGCTGTTTTGCTCCATCAGTCTGGAGCATTTGGAACTCTGCACAGGGAGCAAGAATTCTGTCGGTTTCTCCTCCACACTGGGCTGTGCTGGAAGGACCCCACGGGAGTGGCAAGATTGGAGGGGACACCTTAGCTGGGCCTTGGAGTGAAGGTGGAGCCGGCTGCTTCTGAGTGGTGTCACGCACTCCACGTTGCGGCTTAAAATGCTGACTTGTATTTGGTTGTCTTGTCGTTCAGTCCCAGGAATTCCCAAACTCCGAAGACTTAGCCAGCCCCTTAGAGGAAAAGGTAATGGAAGAATCGATCAGCAGTAAAAAAAAGGAGAAAAGGAAACATGTGGACCACGTAGAAAGCTCAATATTTGTAGCACCCGGAACTGTTCGCTCCTCAGATGACCTGGAAGAAGACACCGGTGACCACAAAGTCCTTTCCAGGTATTTTATTAACATCTTCTCGCCCCAGAGCCCCTGCCTGGAGAGCTACTCTCTAATCTCATCCCATTTCCGGTTTCTGATTGGATGGGGATGCGGGGGCAGGGTTGGACAGCAAGGGAAACAGATTCAGGCAAAGTGCTCCTTCCCCACACCAGGGCTCCCCCAAGGACCTCCCCACAAAACCAGGAGGACCTGCATCTCACCTTCTCTTCTCACCCCCAGCAGCTCTGGGTGGAAATGGGCAGCAAGCAGAGAGATGGCTGAACCGTAGGTAGGGGTGGGGATGAGAGACTTGACCCTGCCACCCTTAGTCCATGAAAACTACCAGTCAGTGTAGGTAGAGACCAAACTTAGCCGTTTAGGAGCATCTTACAGAATCGGAAGGGATGTACTGCATATGTGTGGAGGAAAACATTTATCACTATTGCATGGAAGCTGGACTTTAATATGACAGCTTCACTCACGAGTTTGGATCCAAGGCAGTAAGGATGGTCGATTCACCTGAGGGGAGAAGAAGGCAGGGAGGATAATGAACTTAAACTGCTAGGAAGCCTGTAGCACACATCTGTTCTGTCACTCTGAGGCTGCTGGATGGTCCGGATTATTCCCACGGAAAATATTTAACTGCTGAATGTCAGAAGACCCTGGTCTCCCCCATCATCACTCATCACGTTTACCATCACCTTGTACCAGCCCTTGTGTATTCAGGCATTTCCGTTACATTGGTTCATCAATTCTTGTGGGCACCTCGATAGGCAGGCAGGTGTGATTGTGCATCATTAGGAAGCTTGAGGGGTACCTCCCAGCTTAGGAGATGCCAGAGCTGGGGGTCTTGGACTCAGACCTGTCAGAAGTCCTCACTCCTTCTGTGACCCCATGTTGCCTGTACTGGGTAAGCCATGCTGGCCACAGAGGGAAATGACTGAGATAATCACTGGGGGAGTGAGGGGGTCTTGAAGCCCATACGGGGAGAGCCAGGGGGTGGGGCTGTCCAATGCCCTGCTTCCCACCTCCCTTCCACCTGGCTTTCATGTTCGGTTTTGGGAGACAAAGAGCAGATGGGAGCCCAGGGGAGGAGACACAAGGCACAATGGGAGGCAGCTGCCAACTTAGCCTTTGACTCTAAGTCCTTCTCCCTGCCCTTGGCCGTTACTGGCCAGCAGACGTCTATGACTCCTGTGCGGCTGGACCTGACCCTGCTCTAAATGCAGATGAGTCCCCCCTGCCCCGGGCAGGTGGTCCAGGGCTGTCATCTACTCCACCCCAACTCGGGAGGGGCCACTAGTCAGATGCCCGACTGCCCCCCTTCTCCCTAAGCAGGCCAGGCCTTAGCAGTCTTTGAGCCGTCATGTATGTGTGATGGAGCCCGCTAGACTTGGGGACTCTGGAAGAGGCCGGCCACAGCTCTGTCCTCCAGGAGCCCCCAGCTGGAAGGAGACAGGGAGTGCTCCATCTATCCTGCTGGGACTGGGTGGGCACCTTGGGTGTGAGAGGCAAGTAGGGATTTACGATGAGACCTCAGAGGGGCCAGAGAGGGTCAGGGCAGCCTAGGCGCTGAGAGAGCATTTGAATTCAGCATCAAGGGATGAGCAGGACTTGCATTTGGGAGAGGGAGAGAGATGTTCCAGGTGGGACAAACAGCCTGAGCAACAGCTGGCACATAGTAGGCATCTC
>SJXQ01002976.1:18854-60256 GCA_006408695.1 Aepyceros melampus | reverse complement strand
GATCAGGGAGGTCATTGCCTGGCTGAGGCTTAGGAAAGGGACAGAGCCCTGGGCATCTATCTCTCTGCGCAGGGATGGCACAGGGTGTTTTCCTGGCTGTCGGTCACCCCCGTGGCTCCCCGTTGGTCTAGGCAGAAAGGCCGCTCACCCAGAGCCTGCAGGACCCCTCATGGCCTGTCCTCCTCAGCCTCATCTTTGTCCCCCCTCATTCACCCTCCTCCCCATCCCCAGCGCACCAAGCACCCTGGCCTTAGGGTCCTGGAATGCCCCCAGCCAATCTCGTTCACCTTTCAGGATCCTCTGTCCCCTGCCTGTCTCCTGTCTGGCTCCACTGAGTCTCAGCTCCACTACCACTTCCTCCAGGCAGCCCTCTTGGATTCCTCCAGGCTATTTTTGATACCCTTTATATGTTCTCTTAGCTTCTATTCTCTTTCTTCACAGCATTAATGAAAGCAGTCATTTCTGTAATAATATGTGGAAGGATGTATTTATCATCTACTCTCCCCCTAGATTGTCAGCCAGTCCAGCCAGCTAGGACCAGTATGGTCCTAGCATTTAGCGCAGCACCTGGCTTACATTCGGCGTTCAAGGAATAAAAGTTCTTTGTGGGGGGCAGGAGATAGAGAATGATAAGGAGTGGGGGTGCTCTCTCAGTCCAATATGGGCTCCTGGAGGAGCGGGTTCTTTTTTTTTTTTTTTTTTCTGTTGGTGCATTTTGTTTCATTTCTGTGCTGTGATACCAGCCAGGAAAAACTAACACAGACTTTGGATTGAGGATGAAGACTGAAGTTTCTCTAGGCCTAGCCCCGCACCTGGGACATAGAAGGTGCTCAAAACCTGTTAGCTGGAAACGTGCCACCCGCAGAAAGGAAAGAGCTTGGTGATGTTTAGGGGACAGCCGTGAGCGGTAGTAGCAAGGCTGACAATAATGGGAATAAACTCTTTCCTGGACCCCACAATGCCATACAGTAGGTCTGCCTGGAGGAAACTGATGTGATGGTCTCTATCAGGCCAGTCCACATCCAAGCCCTCGTTCTTCTGTTGAGCAGTGAGACAGGACCGCTAGTATCCCTGCCAGCTCCAAGAAGCAGATGGAGTGGGATGATGATCCATTTCCGCAGATGAGGAAGACTGATCCGAGGTGTAGCTACTTCAGTACGGTTAATCAACTGACTATGGTCAATCAGCCGGGATGAGAACCGAGACCTCTGGCTGGGTGTCTTTTTTGCCTTAGCCCTGAGTGAACCATAAGAGTGGTGTCATCTGCATAGCTGAGGTTATTGATATATCTCCCGGCAGTCTAGATTCCAGCCTGTGCTTCCTCCAGTCCAGCGTTTCTCATGATGTACTCTGCATATAAGATAAATAAGCAGGGTGATAATATATAGCATTGACGTACTCCTTTCCCTATTTGGAACCAGTCTGTTGTTCCATGTCCAGTTCTAACTGTAGTTAGAGCAGCTTCATTAGAAGATCAGGGATACTTCCCACATCAGCCTCACAGATATAGCTAGAAAATCCGCCACCTCCTGTATGAAAGGAAAGAGGTGGTCCAGACCCAGGAATCCTCAGCATCATGCACGGAGCACTGCAGAGGGAGTCCAGGTCCCAGGACCCAGTCCGGGTCTGACTTTAGCTTGCAGACGATGTCTGGTGAGTCCCACGATTGGGGGGTATTTGGGAAAAGAAATCTTCCTCCTGCTCTGAAATCCTGTGATTTTTAAGAATATGTGGTCTGCTTTCTATTTGAAATTATCTCTCACTTTTTTTTTTTCTTGTCAATGAGGGCTCAGTGTGTCTCTTTCATATCATCCTGCTGTTTTTAAGCACACATACTGGATAATGGGTCTCATTTCCGTCACTAGGTCTGAAGTCAGAGCTTGCCTAAATCCACATGTGGCAGCCTCGGGAAGGGGGCAATGAGGAGTTCTTGGTGGCATCAATTCAAAACATGTGTTTATTTTTCAGGACGAGTCACAGTGACTCCAGCATTTACACTCGACGACATACTAATAGGTCTTTGGAATCGGTTAGTATGTGAATTTCTTCTTCTCGCATCCGGCCCCTGCTAATCAATTCCTTTCCCTCCTTCCTTCCCCCTAGCCCAGAGCTTTGAAATTACTGACGTGCAACAGCTCTGCTTTTGGATAGAAGACAAGCAAATTGAAACCTTGTCATTAAGCACAGTCCAATCAGATGTCCAGTTTGGGCATTAGGGGATGTAAATAAAGTGATGATTTTAAAGCCCAAAGGCCTCTTTGTCATAACAGTCGTATCCAAGACCTCCCATCCCACCCCTGCACACACATCCAGAAAGATCATGTTCAAAGACAGAGATGCAGCCTAAGCAGAGGATTCCCTTTGTCTTCACAACCGCTTAGCTCTGCATGTGTTGGGCCCCCAAAAGCCCGGGGATCCATAGCTTGCCCCAGTTGTGGGGGGCGAGGCCTCTTCCATCCACCCATGGGAATAATGTGTAGCTCATTACATAGTAGTTTTATTTTGGAACTAGATGTTTGCAAGATTGAGAAAAGCATGGCATGCTCGACTTTGTATATTTAAAATCTCTTATTTTCTGTTTCAGAGATTTCATCTTTACTAATTGGGTTGCGGGGGTTTTGTTTATAAATTTCACTGTAGGATCATTTTAGCTATGTTCAGTTGAGGAACGCAGCGGATGTGGATGACAGAAGAAACCGAATGTTAACCAGGTGGGTGGCTGGGCTCCAGGCTTGGTAGGGTTTTAAGGGAATTTTTTTTTTTAATTTAATCACACAGTCTACCTTCTGGGGTGGCTATTCTCCAACTAGGGCTTTGTTAGATAATAATATTAATCGTCTAAAAACATGCAAGAAAATACCTGTTCCAGAGAAAGTGAATGGAAATTGAATGTGAGTGGGAGGGCAAAGTAGATATGAATCCAGGTTGACAAGCAGGGCATGGTTCAGAAAAATGACTTGGTTTAAAGACACTGGGTCATGAGACCTGGGTGTGAATCTTCACTGAGCCAGGCAGAGGGGGCAGGGATGGGATTACTGTGTGTGCTTTTTAAAATGCTGTAACCCCTGACAACCGTGTTCCTTCTGTGTTGCCACTGCAGGTACACTACTCAGAAGCTCACTGAGCTGATTTTACAGTTTTATGGCATCAGAGCAGACATGAAGAGGGAGTACAAACATGCCAGGATGTCTATGAAAGTATTTCTTACTGTCGGAGAACTAGATGACCCAGACTGAGTGTCGAATGGTTGTAACACTGCCCGTTTAGAACATAGGCAGGCAGGCAAATCAAACTCTGACAATCCTGAGATGTCCCTCTCCCTGTTAAAGTTATTGAATAACTTAATTTTATTTATATATTGTATTTGCCATGGATTTGAACTGGCTTGGAAGGACTTGAAAAGTGTTAGTCACTCAGTGTGTCCAACTCTTTGTGACCCCGTGGACTGTAGCCTGCCAGGCTCCTCTGCTCATGAGGTTCTCCAGGCAAGAATACTGGAGTGGGTTGCCATTCCCTTCTCCAGGGGCTCTTCCCGACCCAGAGATCAAACCCAGGTCTCCTGCATTACAGGCAGATTCTTTACCTTCTAGCCACGAGGGAAGCCTGGAAGGACTTAGATTATTCAAATGGAAAGACTCTGAAAATTTCCCAACAGCCAGGCGTGTGATCTTTAGACATCTACCTCTCCGGTTCTTAAAAAAAGAGAGGCAAGATTTGTTTCCCTCTCCTGCCATAAAATGGAAATATTAATTCACATTTTCCACTGGGCTTGACATCCTCATAGGAAAATAGTACTTTTAGCTTTTATGAGATAGAGTCTTTGAAAATTGAACCCACAAGGTTGAGAAATGCCGTCGCGTTTTCCATGCTTTTGAGCATTTATTACCTATGCAATAAAAAAAAAGTAGTTTAAAATTTCTCTAAAACCGGTTTTAAGAAGGAGAAAGAAATTCTGCCCCTTATCTGCGTGGGAATCACTCAGGTTTCCAGACCAGGGCAAAGGTTTAATCCCTCTTGGCCTGGCTTCTTGCTGTATCAGGAGATGATTCAGGGAAGAGGTGACTTTTGCTTCTCATAATCTGTCACGTGCCCCAGATTGACCCCGAGGAGCTTACACACAGGTTCTGTAAATGCAGCTGCAAGCAGAGACCCCCAGCCCCGACTGCAATCAGATAATGTTCCGAGCCTTTTCTGTTGCCGCCACACAGCCTCCTTCTAGACTCTCCCTGCCAGGCCACAGTAAAACGTCATTTTAGTGCTACCTTAGGGCATCCCTGATAGCTCAGTTGGTAAAGAATCCGCCTACAGTGTGGGAAACCTGGGTTCCATCCCTGGGTTGGGAAGATCCCCTGGAGAAGGGATAGGCTACCCACGCCAGTATTTTTGGGCTTCCCTGGTGGCTCAGCTGATAACCAATCCTCCTACAATGCAAGAGGCCTGGGTTCAATCCCTGGGTTGGGAAGATCCCCTGGAGAAGGGACAGGCTATACCCATTCCAGTATTCTGGCCTGGATAATTCCATACAGTCTATGGGGGTGCAAAGAGTCGAACACGCTTGAGCAACTTTGACTTTCTGTTAAAATAAGATAAAAATAAGAGAAGAGGGACTTCCTGGAGAGTGAGTGGCTAAGACTCAATGCTTCCAACACAGAGAGTCCCGGGTTTGATCCCTGGTCAGGGAACTAGATCCCGCATGCCACAACAGAGATTCCACATGCTGCAACTAAGACCTGGTGCAGCCAGATAAATAAAAATAGATATTAAATATATATATCTCTACTCTCTTAAAAGTATATATCTACTCTCTTCTCTTAAAAAAGAAAATAAGAAAGATACCTCTCACCAATATGGAGCCTGGTAATCATTTTCAAGGTTAGATTCCAAAGCCAAGAACAAAAACGAGATGGTAGAGAGGTGTGTTTTGTTGCTAATGGCTGTTTTTAAATGATCGGTCAGCAGGGAACGCCTCATTTCTCTCCTTAGATTTCTTAGGAAGCCCCTCTGTTCCTGGGAGCATAAAAAAGAGCTGTCAGCCTTGAACTCTGCGTTCAGGGCACTGCTGTATACCGGGACACACCCTGGAGGAGGGTGCGGAGCTGGCCCGGGTCCCGGCTTTGTCACAAGTCATTGTGTGGGCTGGAGAAAGCCCCTCCACCCACGCCACGAGGCTCAGCAGGCCCATCTGCAGCATGGGGCTAAGAGCCCTCTGTCGTGGTGTCCTGGAGATGAACTGAGAGGGTCTGAAAGCTCAGAGCGTCCCGGGAACCCGCCCTCCACCTGGGTCTGCCCCTCACTGGGAAGCCCTTGGCTCTCCAGTTGGCAGTGGGGCTGGAGGACAGGGAGGGAGTGGGGGGTCCCCTGGATGGAGGAGCCCTCCTTGTGACTGCTTTGGTGTGTCTCCCTCCTGCAGGAAGGCCAACCACTCGGGCAAAGCCAGGCTGCGGGAGATCCACAGCTCCCAGAGCGACTCGCTGACACAGCTGGTCCAGCAGCCGGACGTGATGTACTTTATCCTCTTCCTCTGGCTCCTGGTTTACTGCCTGCTGCTCTTCCCCCAGCTGGACGTCAGCAGACTCTGATGCGTGCGTCTGCGTAATAAAAGAGACAGGACCCTGGCCGTGGGGTGGGCATTCCCTTCCTTCCTCTTCTTGCCTATTCTGGACGGGGCACTTCTGCAGATACTGGAAGACCTCCAAGGAAACTTAGACCCCTCCCCCACCCTTCCTCACTATTTTTTTTTTTATGTTTCCTTTCGTTTTCTTTTCTTGTAAGTCCTAAGCGTGCTTTTCTCTTAGGCTGTGAACATAACACTCAGGTGCGTGGCCGGATCCTTGGGTGGGGTTGGTTTGTGTGCCTTGTTCTGTCAGGTATTATTATGGGGCTTCCCAGGTGGCTCAGTGGTAAAGAATCTGCCTGCCAGTGCCGGAGACACAAGAGATGCGGGTTCGATCCCTGAGTCGGGAAGATCCCCTGGAGAAGGGCATGGCAACCCACTCCAGTATTCTTGCCTGGAGAATCCCATGGACAGAGGAGCCTGGCGGGCCATGGACAGAGGAGCCTGGCGGGCTACAGTCCCTGGGGTCGCAGAGAGCTGGGCACGACTCATCGACCGAGCACAAGCAGTGATTCTTAGCTCGCTCAGCTTTTAGGTCCCAAATCGACTTGAGTTTGTCCCCTCCTGATGACAAAGGGGACGGATACCCCAGGGAGAGCCCCTCTGGGAAGAAAACTGCCCCACTTTCCTCCACGAGGGGCATCTGCGTGAAGGCGCCGCGGGCCCCGTGGTGAGCTGGTGGTGGGTCGTGGTCTTTGCAGGGCGGGAGAGGGGGTTTTCAAAAGAACAGCACAGAACTGCTGGCCCTAGGAAAGTGCATCCACAATTGGCAAAATTCACAGAAAGTAAAGGCTGGGTCGTGAGCTGCAGTGCACACTTGTTCACACTAGGGTGTTTTTCTAGGGAGGGAGTGCATTTTCATTTTGCTTTTGCACTGACTGAATTGAGATAAAGCTGTGATTTTTCAAACCTTTTCCACCCATGGAATCCTCCGTTCAAGAGGATTCTCAGGGGGTGGTCTAGTCAAAACATGAAAAGCAGAGCTTTGGCTGACTCGGGGCAAGGCCTGGGATCCTTCTTGCTTTGTCTGGGCAGTCCCGACCTGTACCCTCCACCTCCGGCTTCCGTCTGTGGCTCCTGAGGCTGGTACCCAAGGCCCCGCAGAGCACTGTAAACACCAAGAGCCTCCCAAAGGCCCAGGAGGAGGGCAGGGGTGACCTGGCTGAGAATGAGCTTTGGTTGATGTTAGACCAGGTAGTAAACCAGCAGGTTCCTGCCCCAAGAACACCTGTGTACACACAGTGTGAGTCTCAGCACCGCCTTCCTTTGTGGTCCCTTATAATGGGTTTCTTGAAAAGGAGAAAGGTTTCCGGAAGGCATCTTGAGAAGTAGCCAGAACTGGCAGGTGGTAGAGGAAGGGCATCCAGCTACCCTTTGGTCTTCCATCTTCCTTCTACCCTGGGCTCCCTGCTTCCTTTCAAGACACAGGCCCTGCCTCCCTGGGTATTGCTTCCTCCTCTCCTTGTCTTCCCCTGCTCAGAAAGCATATCGAGTGAGACTTATAAACCCACAGACTACGAGGTCAAGGGGGCGTTCAGACAGCATCTTCGCTGCTGAACCCAGAGAGGCAAAGCCATTTGACCAAGATCACACAGCCAACCAGGAGCAGACTTGCAAGTGTACCCAGGCCACCTGATGTCCCCCTCGGAGCTGTGCCCTCTCTTAGGGAACTTCTCTTGGGCCCAGGGATGTCCTGAAAAAAATAAAATAATAAAATGAATAGATAAGAATGTCCTCATTTAAAACAAAACCAAAAATTTTAGGTCAACAGCCAACCTTTGTTTTTTTTCGTATTTTTCCCACGAAGTTTTGTTTACTTCCAGGGTTGTCGCCCGTTTCTTCTGGAATATCCTTCACGCCTCTAACAGCCTGTCAGCTGACACACCAGTGTTTTTCTTACTCTAAGAATCATGCTTCTGTCTCTGCAAGCCAAGGGCTTGCTTATTTCGAGCAGTGGGTCTCCAGTTTACAGAATTCCAGCATAGCCAAAAGAATTTACCTAGCACATTTGAGTTGATGACAGCCAAAACCTGACTTCTATCCCACTCTGGTTATAGCCTGCTTCTCTCCATGAACGAATCTAAGCCTTCCAAGCTGAAAGCTGTTGGGAGCTTGGAGCAATTCCATCTAGAGGGCCAAGTGTCCCATGGAAAATGAGCTAATTAATGAGCTCCCTAGCATCATTGAATGCTCAAAGGTACAGATACTAAAGATTATGTGTGTGATATTTTATAACTCTGGACACCAAGCAGTCCTCACCTAAATCAGATGCTTGAAGAGCCAAGGAAGAGCTGACCCAAACGTTAATCATTTCATTTTACAGATCTAGACCTTGTTCAGAAAAGTCTGCAGGTTTTCTGTCTCACCCATTACAAAGTGTAATATTGTTTAAAACCATCTACTGGCAAGATGCCTGAAAGTCATTTAGTTCAAGTTGGCAGCAAACTGATTTTTTTTTTTTTTTTAAGAAAAAAAGATTCTCAATTGAGGATAGGCTTATGTGAATGAAATCAGTTATAGAAGGTGAGTAAGAAGCCAGCAGGACAAACCAGCCCATTTTTTTTTTTAAGAATTTATTTTTAATTCTTATCCAAGTAATACATATTCATAATTTAAAAAGAAACAAATACAATTAGGCTTTTAATGGAAACTAGCAATCTCCTGTGTCTTGCTTCCTGCAAGTAACCCTTTCAACTCCTCCTATTTCTAATAATATTTACCTTTGCATTTCGATATAACATGCTTATATTTCTTTTTATGTTTAGAATTTAGAATAACAAGATATCTACTGGCTTGCTACCATGGTAGAGAAGGATCTTGCGCTTAGCCTAAGCCCACTTTGCTTTTCCAGCATAGTTAGATTTCGTTGTTTGGTACATCTCTCTCCATCATGAGCCTATGAGGTCTGTTTGCTTCTGAATCACATGGTGTGCTATAGTCGCTTGTCTTTTCTTGTCCAATTTTTTCTCCTTGATGATGATGATTTTGGTATGCCACCTTCCTTAGTAATATCCTGAGAAAAGAACATGGGAAGTAAATATTTGGAGATTTTGCATAACTTAAAACGTCCTTATTCTGCCCTTACCAGGGGTAGCTGGATATAGAATTGTGGGTGGAAAATAATACTCTCCCACCACTCCCACCTCCAACGTGGTGGTTGAGATTCTCAATGTCATTCTGATTCCCAGGCCTTTAGCTGTGACCTGGGTTTCTCCACCTTCCCAGGAAGCACTTCAGATCCCTTCTTTCTTAGTGTTCTGAACAGTCCCAGTGACGGTGCGCCCTTGATGGCGTACCTCGTTCTAGGGCTCTCATGAGAAATTTCTTTTCTTGTAATTGTTCACATTTTTTCTTTCTGGACCACCTGTTGTTCCAATGTTGAACCTCCCAGGCTAATCCTCTAATATTGTTTTCTCTATTTCTCTTCTCTTAATTTTTTATCTGCTTGCAAAGACAGTTAACTTTATCTTCTTAGTGTTCCTGGTGAGTGGTTTTTAATTTCCAAAGCATTTTGTGCGGTTCTCTTGTTTCTGTTTTATAGTGTCCTGTTCTTGTTTTGTGGCTACAGAACCTATCTCTCTGGATGTTCATGACAGTGGGGTTTTGCAGAACTTTTCTGCTGTTTTGCTTTTATTTCCTCTAAGTCCCCTTTCTTTTGGTTAGTCTCAGCCTCTGCCTTTCATGTTACATGTTTTCTTGAGATATCTAGTGATCCTGCGGATCTGTTCTTGTGTAAGAGTGATATTTCAAAAAATGGACCAGAAACTCTGTGTGTCAACTCGTGGATTTTCCTGTAGGGTCACCAGGGGGGCACCTGAACTCTTCAGGGGAGGCCCACACATATCAATAGTTGCAGGCCTATTCTCATTGTTTCTTTAGAGATATTTCCACTTCTATCTGAGGATACACGGGCCTGCTACTAGCCTCTGCAGAGCCCTCGTGAAGTTTCAAAAGGGCATTCCCTCTGAGTGGATGACTTCGAGATAGGTGCCCCTCTGGGGCAGAAGCCCGCCATAGGCATGTGGCCAAACTGGCAGGCGCGTCGTTTACCTCTTTCTCCCGGGAAAGGCTTGAGGAGCAGAGCGAGGGCTAGGGTTAACTCCCAGTGCCCCTTAGCCTTGCCCCTTTGTGCAGGGCACAGGCCGTACCCAGAGATGCTGGAGCACGCAGGCGTCTCATCACCATCAGTACGTAGACACAATGAGTCAGTCCCGCCGCGCTATGCCTGGTGTCCCTGGGTTGGAACTCCCCTGCTTCCCCCGAGGAGTGGCTGCAGCTCAGTACTGCACCTCTCCTCTGCACATACAAGGCGTTGGGATTCCTCGGCCCTGCCTGTCTGCCTCCACTCTGCCCCTGCCGTAAATGGGCTGGCATCTCTCACCTGATGTCACCCACTCCATCGCTCTGTCTTCATGTTGCCATCACTTCCCTTCTTTTGCTCTTGTTTCTCTGGGCTCTCACCGGGGAAGACGTGAGCCCATGTGCTCAGGTCACCATCTTGAACACATGGGCCCTCTCTATGCAGTCCCCTGGGTGCTCTCTCCCTGCTGGTTAGGCAAGCTTGCTGCTGCGTGGACACGCTTGTGAACTTGCCCTGAGTCCTGCTGAGCCAGTGGTCTTCGAGCACCTTCAGTTCGCACTGGGCCAAGTTGGGGGGGTTGGGGAGGGAACACAGAGCTCCCCACGATGCCACAGTGCAGATAAGGTTCTCCTTCCTGCCTCTTTCACCTCCTGCCCCCACACAACCATCTTAGAGCTCCCGCTGCCCCCAAGCTCCATGGAGTCATGCACTTTTTAGGTTTTCCTTGCCTCACTTCATTGGGAAACCAGTAGCCCACACTGGTGTCGGCCAGTGAACAATACGGCTGCTTCCTCTGTTGGGTGGCTGTTTGGAACTGGGTGGGCAGTTTATCCCGGTCAAGCTGGGACTCTGTGGGGAGATGGGTTCCCACCAGGACTGAGAATGGAGTACCCTCTTCTCTGCCCCTTAGACAACCACTCCGGACACAGGCTGCTTCTCCCTTTCTGGGATTCAGCAGAATTCTCCCCAACTCTCCTCTCATCCCTGTGCAGTGCTAACCTGCTCTGTGTGAGGGTCGAAATCATAGAAGGCAGAAGATTTGGAGGCGCCTCCCTGTATAGCCGATCTCCATAGATTGTAGATCGTTTGCTCGCCTTAGGGATCACGTAGGGATCACAGTGCCTCATTTAAGAAAAGAGAAAGGCGAGAGTCAGGAAGGAGGAATGACGAGTCCCAGTGTTGCTTAGTGCCCTCAGGAGGGACATCTGGACACCCAAGTGAGTTTTCTGCAAACCTTCAGCCTCGGGTCCCAGAAGCTCGCTTGCACCTCCTTTCCTATGGAGGACCCAGAACATCCAGGAGCTGATCTCAGACACAAGCCCGAGGAAACAAGGAAAGACTGCATCTCCCTGAGTACCAGGATTCCTGGTGGCCTCCTTGTTCAGAACCCTTCCGTCTCCATGGCCGTGTCAGAAGGGCAGTCCTGTGATGCACTCTCTTTCACGCAGCCTTGGCTCTTCTTAACTCTCCAGCATGCCGCTGCAGCTTGCAGCTGTGGCCTCTCTCTCCCTGCCGCTTGGAGACCTCCCCAGCCATCTCCATTGACGTCCTGAAGTCCCTGAGGTGGGCTGTGTGCAAGTTTCAAGCCAGCATGGCTCTTCAGAACCTTCTTGGTGATGCTCTGGCCAGGAAACAAGAGCCCGTGATGCCCTTCGGGTCCAGAGGTGTTATTTCTCTCACCCTGACATTGCACCATCTCTGCTGAAACTACCTTTGGGGGCAGATTTAGTGCCTGGGGCCACAGCCGCTGTCCCGTGCCCCCACTGAACGGCTGGCTCTTCATCCAGTCCGTCTAGCTGCTGAGCGGGGCTGTGTCAGGACGAGGGCCAGGACCTGGGCTGAGCGGCTGAAGGCTGAGAGCCAGCATGAGTGACAACACGCTCATTCGCTGGAAATGGCTGCAGAGTTTGCCTTAACGGTCAGCCAGCGTCAGGGAGCCAAGAAGTGAGATGTGGCTTCTTCGCGGGACATGAAATCCCACGGATCTTTTTTTGCGCTGTCTCTTGTTGGGCATCTCGTTGAGGAAAAACAGTCAGCAAAGGGAAGTGAACCCGATGCAGGCAGAGCCGGACTCAGTGTGTTTTGCATCCAGAACTTTCCATTTCCATGGCGAGCATGCAGATGCTGTGGCCTCAGGCTCCAGGTGAGCCCTGGGCCTCCGTCCTCTGGTGTATGACAGCTCTACAGTGGCCTGCAGGTCTTCACCATCCTTCACTCTCGTGGGCTCTGCCAGCTTGGAAGGGGCAAAGGCCTGGAGACTCTGGGCCCCTACTTCTCAAGGGTCAGCAGAGATCATCAGAATTCCAGAACCCCTCTGATTTTTCTGGAATTGCCAAGTCCTCCTGCACAGGGAAGATCAACTTCAGTTCAGTTCAGTCGCTCAGTCATGTCCGACTCTTTGTGACCCCATGAATCGCAGCACACCAGGCCTCCCTGTCCATCACCATCTCCCGGAGTTCACTCAGACTCACGCCCGTCGAGTCAGTGATGCCATCCAGCCATCTCATCCTCGGTTGTCCCCTTCTCCTCCTGCCCCCAATCCCTCCCAGCATCAGGGTCTTTTCCAATGAGTCAACTCTTCGCATGAGGTGGCCAAAGTACTGGAGCTTCAGCTTCAGCATCATTCCTTCCAAAGAAATCCCAGGGCTGATCTTCAGAATGGACTGGTTGTATCTCCTTGCAGTCCAAGGGACTCTCAAGAGTCTTCTCCAACACCGCAGTTCAAAAGCATCAATTCTTTGGTGCTCAGTCTTCTTCACAGTCCAACTCTCACATCCATACATGACCACAGGAAAAACCATAGCCTTGACTAGACGGACCTTAGTCGGCAAAGTAATGTATAATTTGTTCTGAGAACCTTGATGAAAACCCATCCGACAAGCAGTCACTTCTAGCCCAGGGGTATAACACCAACAAGCCAAAAAGCATCCTCATCTGTGGGAAGAAGACAGCCAGTGTTTTGTGCTGTTTAACTACATGGTGTTAAATACACAAGAGTCTGGCCCTGATCCCACTGGTAACTTTAAAATCCCTGACACTTAGATGTCAAGGCCAGCTTTCATCTGGCAGAAATCTGTCTAACTGAAGCCACTGCCGACTCATTTTACAGTCACTTCCTTCCCCAGGAGGTTTTATGGACTGGGGAGGAAGGCAGGTTTGGGAACCAGCCAGATTTAGGTTCTAGTTCCAGCTCTGTCTCTAGATACCTGGATGACCTTGGGCAAATAACCTCTCTGACCATCTTCTGTGCAGAGTAGATACTCAGTACATGTTTGTTGAGTGAATAATAGTTTCCTTGTGGACTTGCCCAGTGGTCTAGGGGTTAAGACTCCATGCTTCCACTGCCGGGGACACGGGTTCGAATCTCGGTTGGGAAAGTTCCACGTGCGGCCAAAAATATTAATAGCTTCCTTGTGAGCTTGTTACAACATTGTATGCTGCTCAGCAGCTCCTTGTCTGCCTGTCCTTCCTCGCCAAGCTTTGACTAGACCTCCTTTCATTATATTCAGTTACCATAGCTTTTCCCAGCTTCTTTCCAACCCATCTCCCTCTTGCCAGCTGCTCTGTCTCAAACCTAACTCATACCTTTTATAAGAGGAAGTCTACCCATGAACTCACTGGACCCTTAACAATCACAGGAGGTGGTGCTTTTAGCTTTAGAGGAAGCTAAAACACAAGAAGGAAAAATAACAAGATCATAGAGCTGGCAGGTGGCAGAACCGCAAATAGTTCCAAACATTGATTTCCACCCTAGACTTCACTGCTTAGGAAATAAGCTTTGCCCCAAGGTGATTCTGATTCTTACTGACTTCAGTCTAGTTGGCAAGAGTGGGTGAGGACCTCAGAGCTGGGCAGGTGGTGAACTTTATCCGTCACTTGCAACCCCCCACCTTGCATTCTTCCCCTTTCTAGGTTTCTACACACTTTGACCCTTCCCTGGTGACTCAGTGATAAAGAATCCACCTGCAATGCGGGAGACCCAGGTTCTGTCCCTGGGTCAGGAAGATCCCCTGGAGGAAGGCATGGCACCCCAACTCCAGTATTCTTGCCTGGAGAGTCCCATGGACAGAGGAGCCTGGCGGGCTACAGTCCATGGGGGTTGCCAAGAGTTGGCACAACTGAGTGACTAACACTTTCACTTTCCACACGAACACTGCTTAAATATTTCCTTCATCCTTAGTTTGTAAAAGTGACTGAGTAATATTGTACATCAATTATACTTCAATTAAAAATAAGTTTAAAAAAATTTTAATAACTGAGGACACCCCAAATTCAAGTTTTAGCCTAAGGTTGCAAATTTATAACCAAAATGTCTGCTTTTAAAGGGCCTTCAGCAGCATAAACTCAGTGTCTAACATTCACGAGTGAGTGACTTTAATTAACTGCCCCCAGCTCTTTAGTCAGTTCTTCTAACTTGCTTTTCAGAGTGGAAGAGAGGCCCCCTCCTTTGAAAAGCAAATTTCATTGTCCTGGGAAGAACACAATTAAAATAAGGATGAGAACATGAATTCCTGGGAGGAAAGCAACCGGTTGGTCTGTGAGGTAGGAATCACCATTTTTTCCCTTTGTTCTGCCTTTAAAAAGCTGCAGGTTTTGCATTGTTGCAAAAACAAATAGAAAAGTCTCTTTTGATGTTTTTTTGTTTTTTGTTTCTCCCCCATTTGCAATAGTTCCCACTTCTCTAAGCCCCACCAGAAGTCAGTAGACTTTGCTGTGAGGATAGCCACAACACGCCTGTATTTGTAAGAGTTGAAACACTTTTTGAAAGGAAACTCTTAAGAGTGTCTGTAACCTAGAGAGTTGACAGTGTTCCAGAGTAGGACAGCGCTGGCCTGGCTGTTTTAGGAACGCAAGTTCTAGCTCGGGCCCACCTGCTGTGACATCTTGAATAATTCATTTACCTTTCTGGGTTGGAAGTTGGAAGACTTCCTTTTAGAAGTTCATCCTAGATTTAAAAATCCAAAGGTTAGCAAGTTCGTGTTTTTTTTTTTTAAACATCTCAGTAAGTGGCCTATTTGCTTAGAATAATTGTGCCTCTGCACTTGTAAGTGAATTCCAAAGCTTAGAGCACGGCTTCCAGCTTTAGCATTTAGAAAGGTGCCTTTGCAAAGGGTTTGGTGGAATAAAAGGTAGTCGTGTGTGGAAGGTGTTGGGGTGGAAGCTTGTAGAACGTGTGAGATCTGCTTCCTGGGCTCCCAGAACTAAACTGGTCTCCTTAAATTAAATCAGCATCTGACGCAGCAGTTTTCTCAGATTCATTGAAATTCACAAGTTCAGCCACAGGAATACACAGATGTAAACACCTGGACCTTTCTATTCTCTTTTCCCCCTGGCCCCTCTGAGCATCGACACGCATAGTGTTAGCTACTCGGTTGTGTCCGACTCTCTGCAACCCCATGGACGGTGGCCCACCAGGCTCCTCTGTCCAGGCACAGAAATTCCACTTGAATCAGAAGCTGCTTGCATTCTAGCATTGGATTCTTGAAGCCAAAGACTGGCACGTTTGTGTAGAATGTCCCTGGGGTGGGTGTGGCACTCGGGGAACAGGTACCATGAAACAGAGACCCTTTGCCCTTGAATTGCACCCTAAATTAGCTGCCGGCGTCACTTACATTGAAGCTGGTAACATCAGCCAAAGACAAAGAGTAAATACAGAAGGATGGTTGGTCCCTGCCATGGAGCAGGTGCATGGTTGGGACCAATTAGCAAGCCTGACACAGGAGTTGTTGAAAGTGTATCGTATTGAGTGATGATAGGTTTATTTTTTCAAGGTCTGTAGTATGTTTAACAGATCACTGCTACCGTTTCTTTTAATATCATGGCAGGACTTAATTGATAATGTCTGAATATTTTTACTGAGAGGACTAAGAGAACTATTGGAAAAAAGTGAAATGTTATTTTGTAGTACAAGAATTATTTTGTCTATTTAGTATATACATAGCTGTAGCTTTGTAAAAAAGGTATCTTTGTAAAAAAATTGTATGAATGTGCACTCTTATTTATTAATTATTGTAAATGAGAATATAAATGATTATTTGCATAATTTATGCTTGTGGGAAATTAACTGGAGCATTTGTTATTTGACTGTTTTCTATTAAGGAGTATTAGGCTTGGTGCTATGATGAATGGTCTTGTAAAATTACATGTATTCTTAAGAAAATTTTCAGTATAAATCTCTCATGAATCAACCAGCTCATTGATCATTCTCATTTCCATGCGTATCCGTGCCTTTCCCAACCAGAAATTACACTGTCTTTCCTTCATCCCGACAAAGAGAACTGTTGCCAGGGTAAAAGTGAAGCTGACTATAGAACCGTAGAGACTGTAAGAAATCCATCTTTTTTTAAACCATTAACTTGCCTTGAGCCTTTGCAGGTGCAGCTCTAAGAAGGAACAATAATGGTAGTGGTGGTGGCACTTCCCGTGGGATTGGTAGTGGCCCTGTGATTCTGGAGTCAGGCTGGTTGCCTAGGTTTGAATCCTGGGTCTGTCTCTTACCAACTGTGTGATCTGTAACAAGTTACTGTAGTAATAGCCTAGGTTCCTCAGAAAACAGAGCCCGAGTTAAACCTCATGTACTTATGTGTCACTGGGGAGTGGTGCGATCCCAGGGCAGCAAGAGTGAAGCAAGGAAGGAGGAAGAGCAAATCAGAGGTGATACAGCAGGTATCTATCACACACCTACCTAGCATCAGGCGCTATTGTGGTCGCTCAGAATAGAGTAATAAATGAAACCAAAGTCGTCATACTCACAGAGCTTACATTCTAGCAGAGGAGACAGATGTAAATGAAATAGGTAAAGTATATAGCATGTCAGATACCTATCAGGACGTGATGCAAGAAAGATCCGGTCAGGAGCATCGGTTTGGAGGTAGATGGGGAGGTGATACAATGTGAATAGCCAGGGAGGCCTCATCGAGAGGGAGACATCAGACCAAAGACTTGCAGAACATGCAAGGACAGCTCGCTTGAATAACTGGGAAAGAGCTTTTCAAGTGAAGGGAAAAGCAGGCGCAAAGGCACTGTGGTGGGTCATGGCTGGTGTTTTCAGGGAACACCCAAGAGCCTGGCGTGGCTAAAGCACGGATGATGGAGGCGGGAGAGAAGCAGGAGAGGGCTTCACTGGGGCGGGGCAGGTAGGGCCGTGCTGGGTGTTTTAAGGACTTCAGCCTTCACCCTAGTGACCTGGACTTCCTGGAGGATTTTGAGCACATGTTGAGCCAGGCTCACCCTGGCTGCCGTGATGGGAATAGACTTGGGAACAAGGGCAGAACCTGGAGGCCAGCTAGGAGGCCATTGTGACGATGCAGGAAAGAGGACGATGGTGCAGAGCAAGATGGGGGCCCTGGGAGTGATGAGCGGTAATAAGATTTGTATTATCAGAGCAGACTCTCTGGGTTTGCTTATGGATTGGGTGTAGGGTGTGGGAGAAAGAGAAGATCTAGAAAAGCTCTAAGGGGACTTCCCTGGTGGTTCAGTGGCTAAGACTCTGCGCTCCCAATGCAGGGGGCCTGGGTTCCATCCCTGGTTGGGGAACTAGATCCCATATGCCACAGCTAAGACCCTGCACAGCCAAATAATTTATATTTTTTTCTTTTTGGTAAAAAAGGCTCTAAGTTTTGATACGAGCAGCGGGAAGGGTGGAGGCACTCTGGGCTGAGATGGGGGAGTCGTGGGGGGAGGAGGTTTGGAGTGCGAATGAACATACTAAGCTGAGATGCTGGGTGCATTTCTCCTTGCCCTCTCCTTGCCCACGTGTGCCAACCCTGGGATGGCCCAGCCCCGATAGCCCTTAGCTGCTCTGCTGCTGCGTCACGTTGGAGGCTTGGGAATCTCTGATGGGTTTTGGGAGCCCAGGTCCCCAGTGCATCAGGAGGCCGCTCCCTCAAGCTGGTCCCTTTGTCCTTCCCTTCCCTTCCCTCCTCTCCCCCTGTTTCTTCATGTGTTTAATCTTTTCAACACAAATGAAATCTTCCTTGACATGTGTGGAGGCTGCTCCTGCTTGAATGGAGAAACAGGGTAGAAACACATCAAACCATCTGAACCACATTAAAAGGGGGCGGGAGGGTAACAGGATAGCAAAGGAGACCACGCGCTTGGACCACCGAAGCCTGAAACCAGCTGTGTGCAATCACGTTTGAACCTGGGGGCTTGAGTTTTCATTTGGACAAGGCGGTGATACCACTAAGTGCTCAAAGAAAACGGGGTGACATATTTCTTTCCAGGATTGCCTTAACATTTAGCTTGGGTTTCGGCTGCCTCTGACAGAAAACCCACAAAAAACAATGGCTTAAACACAATGGAGGGTTTTAGTCTTGTCTCTCTTGAGAGAGAGGCCATCAATCCGGGTTGGTTGGGCAGCTTCAGCCGCTCTTGCTGCCCCAAGTGTTATTTTAGCTCCGTGGTACCCAGACCACTGAACCCGTCTGCATGGTCCACAATGGCATCTGTCCATCCAGAGCATGCATCCGTGTCCTCTGCGGCAGAATGGAAGGAGAGGAGAACGGGGCTGCCCCCCTCCTTTAACACTTCCCAGAAGAACCACATGGCACATCAGCTTTCATCCCATTGTTCAGCTGCCAGGGAGGCAGGAAGCAGGTCCTTCGCTGAATGCTCTGCTCAGTTAATTGCCAACAGGAAGAGACTGTAAGTCGGAACGGGCAATTAGCAGTGTCGGTGACACTTGGCCCAGTCCTGGTGGTCAGATTGGACCAGATGTGGGCAGTTTCTTCATTAAACAGTCTTGTACAGAGGGCCTACTGGGTTTAAATGGGGGCTCAGCATCACCGATAAAGACAGGAGTGAGATCAAATCCATCCTCGGAAACAGCTCATGGAGGAGCTGGAGAGGTGAGCAATGCTTATGGAGTCCAGCTACCATTTCTTGAGCTCTCGCCCAGGTGCTGGACTAGGGCCTCACTGAATGATTACAAAACTCTCAAAACATCCCATGGGGAGGTGACCACGTCCCACCCATGAGAAAAGGTAGGAAAAAATGAAGGTGGGGAGAATGAGTTCCTTCACGTGCTGCCCAGCAGAATTAGAATAAGAACCTGGGGCCACCAGCCTTTCCCCATCATATCAGCCTGCCTTCTGTGGCCCTGAAAGTGACCCCTGAGAGACAGTGACCCTCCCAAGAGAACGTGGACTGGGGCACAGTGTCCACGGCTGCTCCAGACAGAGCTCACAGAGGCCCGGGGGAGAGAGCAATCACCCATTCCAATTGAGATGCACGTCCCGCTGTGGGGAAGAAAACAACAGGGGAGCTTCCCTGGGCACTCTGAATCAGGGGTCACCTCTCCCAGGGACCCTGAGCAAGTCTCACCTCTCCCAGGCCTCAGTTCCTTCAAACATGAAATAGAAATAATAACAACCTCAATGTGAGGCCTGAGATGACCTACTGTCTGTGAAAATACCCAAGAAATAACCCTAAAGAAATGTGCACGGTTTTATCAGGAGAGTATCCTCCTTCCTTTCTTTTTTAAACAGCAGAATCCTAAAGGTTCAATTATTGATTTCTTTTAGAACTCGGCCCGCTCCTACCCCATGTTTATCATCAGCAGACTCTTTGGTGCCACTGCCGTAATCCTCGTGACAGCCTCGAATGTTCTAGATAGAGCAGCATTGCTATACTACAGCTCTCCCTGGCTGTGGGCAGCAGTATCCCAACCACTGAGACTTGGCATGAAGGGGCAGAATTAATCACCATGAGAGCTGCGCCTCTGCCGGCAGAATCCTTGTGTTAGGTCAGTCCTCCTGCGGCCTATCAGTAGTAACCACACACACACACACACACACACACACAAAGTCTGAGTGTAGTATTTAATCTCATTCCTGTCGATTGATTGTCTATTCAGGGGTAGGGGGTAGGCCTTCCGTACAAGACTGTTCAATGAAGAAACTGCCCATATCCAGCCCAACCTGACAACCAAGACTGGGCCAAGTGTCACCAAAAGATCAGATCACACTTCTGTGCAGTCACTAAGTTGTGTCCGGCTCTGCGACACCATGCACTGCAGCACACCAGGCTCCTCTGTCCTTCCCCATCTCCCAGAGTTTGCTCAAACTCATGTCCACTGAGTGGGTGATGCTATCTAACCATCTCATCCTCTGTTGTCCCCTCCTCCTCCTGCCTTTATTCTTTCCCAGCATCAGGGTCTTTTCCAATGAGTTGGCTCTTTGCATCAGGTGGCCAAAGTATTGGAGCTTCAGCTTCAGCATCAGTCCTTCCAATGAACATTTGGGGTGACTTCCTTTAGGATTGACTGGTTTGATCACATAGGTGCCGTTTTATGGGAAATTACTCACTACAAAGTATTAGCTCAGTCTCTGGAGACTCTGGCAGGGTCCCAGACGACACCCTTTGCAGGAATGTGCACTTGCAGATGGAGACTGGGTAGGAGTGTGGACAGGAACCCTGCCCATCTGAGCAGAGTTCCCTAAATCAGAATCTATGGGGAGAAACTCTAGGCTTTCCCAAGCTATCTGGATGAAGGACCTTTTAAAAAAATGTATTTATTTCTAGTTTCTCATAGACTAAGTTTTGTAAAATACATTGCACATTAAGTACCTCAGAAATGATATTAAAAATGACATGAATAATACAAGTCATGATTTTTTTTCTTTTGCCACGCCGAGTGGCTTTTGGGGTCTTAGTTCCCCACCAGGGATTGAACCCGGGCTCTTGGCAGTAAAAGCCCAGAGTCTTAACCACTAGACTACCAGGGGATTTCCCCTAATTTTTTATTATCAAATGTAATAGACCTAAAATTTTCCTGTAACATCCCTCAAAGATGAATTTACTTCTTTGAGGCTCAGGGACCTACAGGAAGCCAGAGACGAACCCCTGAGTAGCATTGCCTGAACCCAATTACATCTCCAGCCTTCTAAAAGGAAATGATCATGTTTGTCTTAAGGCAACCACAGTAATTTTTCATTAATAGGCACTGCTTATCTAAACTTCTGGGTCACAGCTGACTGGTTTATTTTTTAATAATTTTCCATTTCTTTGCAAGGAGTATAAGGTCTTCGCAGATATGTGGTCTAAATTTTGTTTTGAGGTTATCTCGCTGAGTTTCATAAAGGCATGTGGTATTTCTTATTTGACTGATACAGCTGGACTGAGAAAGGTCATCTGAGTTGATGAGGAGGCGGGAGGAGAGGCAGCCCCACCGGATCACACACTGGAAGTGGCCATCAGAACCAGCCCAGCCCCACCAGGGCTGCCCAGAGCTGCCCATCCCCTGCCGGAAAGGGATGACGAAAGACCATGGCAGCTTCATCCCAACAAGCCTTACTGGGTTTGGTTCTGAGCCTCCACTGAATTCAGGTCTGGCAAGCAGGCTTGTCCACCACTAGAAGAATTACGCCTGCCAGGGCAAGGCACTGTCTAGGGCCTGTGGTTATCAGAGATGTGGGAGATTTTGTCCCAACTGTCACCCTTGGGACCCAGGTGAATGCCTGGCTTCAGTAAGCCTGCATCCTCCAGCATCGTCAAAGCGCCAGACACGACCAAATCAGGTTTCTCCCCTCCTCTTAAACACTCAGGGATTCCCTGGACACCAGTTGGGAAGGAGGTCAAATTCCAAAATGTCCTCTGTACAGCAGGTGAAACGGTAGCTGGCATTGCACTCAGGGACCAATGAAGCCTGTAACCAGAGACAGACAGAACATTGCATAGATGCTATGGGAAAATATTTAGTTTTTCTAAATCTATCCCCAAATGGTATCTTTCACTTTTACCGTCTATGTGATAAGCAGGATAAAAATCTAGGCTGCCCTCCCCTAGCACATTCTGTAACTCATGTTTCAAGGTCATTAGTAGTAGTGGTGTTAGTTGCTCGGTCATGCCTGACTCTTTGTGACCCCATGGACTGTGGCCTGCCGGGTTCTTCTGTCCATGGGATTCTCCAGGCAAGAATGGAGTGGGTGCCATTCCCTTCTCCAGGGGATTGAACCTGGGTCTCCTGCATCACAGGCAGAATCTTTACTATTTGAGTTACAGGGAAGCTCTTCTTCAAGATGACCGCTAGGAGCTAATTCATCAGGTCCACGGCCTGATAGGTGTGGTCTTCACATCAGTTAGGGATTACATTCAGCTGCATGTTCAGAACTCTGACATCGATGCTTTCACCACACAGGGTCCATTTTTCACACTGGACACTGAAGCAGGTGGTCCCAAGGCGCAGTGGCTCCACGACGCCACCAAAGGCTCAGCTTGCTCCCGTCTCCTGTTCTGCCGTCTCAGCTTGGTCTCTTCTGGTGATGAGATGGCCTCTGCAGCCCCAGCCCACACCCCTGTGCTAGGAAGGTAGAAACTACACAGAGAGTATAAAATAGTTCCCATAGACGTTCACCTGAGAACCATTGCCAACACTGTGAAACAGGAAGCCCTGTGCTGCAAGGGACGTTGGGAAATGTTCTGTAGCTAGGAATTTTGCGGGCCCATGAGAAAGAAAAATCTGTTGTTAAAAAGGGAAGAACGAATCCTGGGGAAGCAGCCAGTCCTGTCTGCTGCAGCCTCCTCTTCTCCATCTTGGGAAGTGGATTAGGCTTGTTATTTTCCCAATGGAACAGCTGATAAAAATGACCATTAGTTAAATATATATATATATATATATATATATATCTTTCAGAAAAGAAAACTTTTGTCTGTTCATGTCTGATTTTTCTTTAGAATGTTTGGTCTTCTGCTCAATTAAAAAAATTTTTTTTGACCTCATCCCACAGTATCGTGGGACCCTAGTTCCCCAAGGAGGGATTGAACCCACGTCCCCTGCATTGGAAGGCAGAGTCTTAACCACTGGCTCATCAAGAAAGTCCCTAAGTATCTATTATAAACCAGAAAGTTTGTCAGACCCTTTATGTTCATTTCCTTTTTCAACCTTCTTAATAATAACCTGGGAGGTAACTTATTATCATCTCCATTTTGTAGACAAAGAAAGAAATGGAGGCTGAGAAATATCAAGTACCTCATCCAAGGTGGCACACAGGAAACTGATGAAAAAATCTAAATTTTAATCCTGATGTCTCTGTCCCTAAAATCTAACTTTCCACTATAGCTCAGCATACATCTTAATGGTTGTCTCAGAGGAAGGGCTGGGGCCGAGAGATTTTCTTGCTGAAGCTTATTCTAAATTCAGCATCTTTTGTATCCTGGCTATTTTCCTCTGCTACCTGTCTCTTGGGTTAACCTCACTAACATTAATATAAATAATCTGGTACCCAGTCTCAGATGGACACCTGCATTATTTTGGTTTCCACAGACATTTTTGTAGCAAAACTCCTGTAAATACAAGTGCTCAAAAGTTCACTGTCTCTTGGAGTCCAGTGAAACCTGAGTCTTAAGTAAATTGATCAGTCAAGAGTCTTAGTTCCAAGCAAGAGAGATTTATTCTGAATGATTAAGGAGAAATAAGTTAATTAAAATGATAGGGACAGAGTAGTTAATAATGCTGGGGAGGGGGCGGAAACAGTGTTGTTTATTCCATTTGTATAATTAGCTATAAACTATTCAAAGTAAACTAAATAAGTAAATAAAAGGACATGGACTTGTTCATAGGATTGTTCATAGAACCAGATTCGGGAGGCTAAAGCTTGGTGAACAATACCCAAATCTGATGAGAAAATCCTGCAGGGATCCTGTCCCACCAAGTCCTGGGGAAGGGCGCAAGGACCCACCTTGTCCCTCTTCTCTCCTCTCCTTTCTCTCCCCTCTCCTCATCTCCCTCACTGCCTGTTCAACACCAAGAACTCAGCTTTGCAAGCCCCCACCACGGCTGCCTCTTTCAGAGCCAGATATCCCCATCACCACCAAGCCAGAAACACAAGAGCCTGTTTTCTCACTTTGCCCACTTCCAAATCAATTTTACATGGGTGTGCCCACGTACTAACTTCAATCTGAGTTCTCATTCTTATAGTGGGAGGCAGGACTCTAAAGGCAGGAATTTCCCTAGGTGTAGAAAGACCGTTTAAAAGATGATGGATCGGTAACATAAGGGATCCTTGCAGAGACTGAAATTTTCTGTATCTTAACACGTCAATGCTAATATCCTGGTTGTGATCCTGCACCACAGGTGTGCAGGATGTTACCATTGGGAGAAACTGAGTTAAGGGTACAGAGGACCTCTCTGTATGACATCTTACAACTGCATGTGAACCTACAATTATCTCAAAATAAAAGTTTAACTGTAAAAGACATTAAGAGAATGAAAAGACAAGCCATAGACTGGGGGGAAAATGTTTGAAAAACATATCTGATAAAGGGTTTGTATGCAAAATATACAAAGAACTCTTCATATTTAGTAAGAAAAAACAACTGAAAAAAAAAAAGATAGAATGGACACCACAAATGAAGATGCATAGGTGGTAAATAAGCACATGAAAAGATGCTCAACATCATATGTCATAGTGAATTGCAAATTAGAACAACATGAGATACCATATATACCTTTTAGAGTGGTTGAGATCCAGAACACTGACATCACCAAATGCTGGCAAGGATGTGGAGCAACAGGAATGCTCATTTGTTCTGGTGAGAATGCAAAATAGTGCAGCCACTTTGAAAGACAGTGTGGCAGCCTCTTACAAAATTAAACATAGTCTTACCATAAGATCCCCAAATCACGCTTCTTGGTACTTACCCAAGTGAGCTGAAAACTCATGTTCACCAAAAAAAAAAAAAAAGCACCTGTTCATGAATGCTTATAGCAGCCTTAAGCAACCAAGATGTCCTTCAAGAGGTGAATGGATGAAGGAACTGTGGCACATCTAGCCAATGAAATACTATTCAGCAATATATGGACATGGGTGGGAATTCCCTGGTGGCCCAGAAGTTAGGACTCTGCACTTTCACTGCTGAGAGCCTGAGTTCAATCACCAGTTGAGGAACTAAGATTCCAAGATCCCACAAAACAAGAGGCATAACCAAATAGGGAAGAAATGAGCTATCAAGTCATGAAAACATAGGGAGGATTCTTAAATGCATATTGCTAAGTGAAAGACGCCAGAGTAGACAGGCCACATACTGTGTGATTCCAACTACTATTTGACATTCTGAAAAAGGCAAAACTACGGAGACAGCAAAAATATCAGTGGTTACCAGGGTTCATGGGGAAGGGTGGGAGGGACGAATAGAGGGAATATGGGATTTTTAGGGTAGTGAAATTATTCTGCACAATACTGTAATGGTGAATATGACAATATACATTTATCAAGACCCGTTGAATTATACAACACAGAGAGTGAGCCTAATATAAACTATGGCTCCTGGACTGTAACAAATGAAAGCTAGATGACAGTAACAGGGGAAACTGTGGCAGAAAGCAGGGTCCACGGGAACGCTTTGTACTTGTCCCCAGTACTTCCTTAACCCAAGACCTGCACTACAAAATAAAGTTTACTAATTTTTAAAAAAGTTTAATTACAAAAAGGATGAGGTACGGCCATGATTATAAGAGGGAGTTATTACAGAATTACCTAGGTTAGAGGGGTTCAGCATTTGAGGCTTAGACAATCTAAACAATCGAGCCACATAAGAGAAAGCATGAATTGTAAATAAATACCCGGGTGGAAATGGCAACCAAAGAAATGTAAGTTACAAGTATTTAATACTACTTTAAGCACAGTAAATGAACAGAATGTAAATAAAGGTACTATTTCACACTTGCTAAACTAGCATACAACTTCAAATATGCCCTGGTGCTCACCAAGCTCTAAGGAATGTGACAGGATAGTACCTAACCAGTGGCAGTTAGGTAGGTTCTGGAGAAACAGTTCTGCTTGTCAGTAGTGAGCAAAGGCCATACAGATAGATGCTCATGCCCTTTAACCAGAAAATTGTAGAAGTTTATTTTAAAGAATGATTCCTGAGGACCTATTTCAACAGAAGTTAAAAATCTGTTGTGGTATATTACTACTCAGAAAAAAATGACCTAGTCTATTTAAAAAGTTGATGGTATTTTGAAAAGCAGGTATTGGAGAGATGTTACAGAATGAAGGAGACAAGATAAGATATAACACCCAAATGTGGTGTATGGAGTTTGGCCTCCATTTGAATGAACAACTGTAAAAAGCCTGTTGGTATTTTTTGGATATTGTTGTTGTTATTGTTATTTAGTTTCTCAATTGTGTCTGTCTCTTTGCAACCCCATGGACTGTAGTCTGCCAGACTGTAGGGTCCTATAGTAGGACCTGTCCATGGGATTTTGTGGGAAAGATTACTGGAGTGGGTTGCCATTTCTTCCTCCAGGAGATCTTCCCGACCCGGGGATAGGACCTACCTCTCCTTGTCCTCTGCATTTCAGCCACAGGGGAAATTTTAGTATGAACTGGAAATTAGGTGATATTAACAAACTATTAGTATTGTTCTGTATAAAAAGGCAGACAATTAGATTTGAAAAAGTCAGCATCAGAGAGCAATGTGAAGTATTTATGGATAAGATGTCATGCTAAAAATAACCCAGCTTGCATGTATGTACATAGTTGGCCTTCTGTATCTGCAGACGGAACCAAATGTAGGCTGAATTCCATCTGGGGATGGTTGAATCCACAGATGCAGAATCCATGGGCACAAGGACCACTGCACTAATACCATTTACACAAGGGATTTGAGCATCTGTGAATTTTAGTGTCCATGGCCGTCCTAGAGCCAATCCCTGGCAGATACCACAGACTGTATTTTACCACATTTTTTTTTTTTTAAACCAGGGGCAGAGGGGTGGCAGGAAGTGCAGGCTGTGGGGAAGTGAGCAGTATGAAGCAAGGATGGCTAATGTTGATAATGGTTGAAGATGTTTGATGGGTACGTTGAAATTTATTATGAAATTTTATATGCTTGAAAATTTCCATCATAAAAAGTTTTAAAGCATCATATTGTGACAGGATACTAGCAATACCTTACTGTCTGTTGCAGATATTTAGCTCAGCACATCGCCTTCTAGCAAAGACGATTTCCCGGGCTTCCTGGCAACTACATGCATCCTTTGCTGTTACCAACATCCTTTACCAGCAGTGCGTCTGTTACAGCTGATGACGCTACACTGACACGCTGTGATTACCCAAGTCCATAGCTTAGGAATTAAGGTTTATCTCTGGCGTTGAATAATGTCTATTACTTGTTCCGATTACTTTTAATCGTAGTACAGTTTTCAGGGAAACTGTTGAATCACATTTTAAACCAGTTTTTAGGTAGCAAGGATAAAGAGGGCAAAGTGAACCCCATGGCTTTTAATTTATTTAATCAAAAAGAACTGACAGCTGCTGAAATGTTAATAATTTCACATGATATATGAAATACAGAGTAGATCACAGTGGAAATATATAGCTCCATCTACTGTAAATACTTTGAATTGGATATCCCTAAGTTTTGCACTTGATGGATCTTAGGTTGCTTTCATGATGATTTAGGAGTTTTGTAAGTGATGTCATGTGCAGAGCATTCTGCAGGAGTCTGGGTGATATAATGAACAGGAGGAACATTGAACAGTGGAACAGCTTTCAGGCAGCCTCCAGCCCCAGCTGACATCTGGTGACCTACTGAGCCTGTGTTACCCAAGAAGGGCTGAGGTTTGAGCATATAAAAGGAGCTATACTGCTTTCCCTCAAGCCATAGTCATGGGGATGGGATGAAACTAAATGACTCTTGAGAGGGGAAAGGATTTTTGGAAAGTGTTGGAGAGATGGGAGGGAAATGTCAGTCCAGGAGTGAAGGTAAGGTAAGGTCATGATATTCTCACTTACCCTTGGCTGATCAGCATTTCAGGGTAACAAAATGACATGGTCAGAGGTGATTGCTGCACGTGGGGTCAAGTCACTCATTCACAGCAGTTATGCCCAGCATGGACCAGACAGCACATTCTGAACTGAGAGAACACCCAAGCAACCACTGTCTAGTAGAGTAAAAAGATATTCCCTGTAACCTGTAATAAGCGCTAGGATAAAAGTATATTTGATGTACCTTGAAAGGAGGGAGAAGGAAGACCTTAATTCTGTTTCAGGGATAGGGGTTGAGCAGAGTTGGCTTCAGGTCTCAGAATTGGGTGATCTCACAAAGAAGGAGACAGTTGAGACAGACACTGAAGAGCAGGAGGCTTTCAAAGGGCACAGGAAGAGAGGAAGGGCATTTCGGGCAAGAGGAACAGCATGAGCTACTGCACAGAGGTGTGAAATTTCATCATGTATTGAAGTAGGGAACAGGGTAGGCTTTTTGGCTGAAACTTAGTAAGATGTTGGGGCAAGAAGGACTGAGAACTTAAGCAGGGACCAGCTTCTCCAGGACCTTGAACTCCAGGCTGAAAAGTGTGCAAACACTGGGGAGCATTGAGAGCGTCGAACAAGGCAGAGATGAGGGAACAGCCATCTGGATGCAAAGCAGAGGGTAGATTGTAGCCAGTTAAGACTAGAGGTCAGAGATGCTGGTTAGGAGCTACTGGAACGAGTTCAGGAGAGAAACAGAGGATCAGAACCAGGGCGGGGACGTATAAGGACAAAATAGAATCTCAGAGGGAGTTCAAATTCACTGGGCCACTGACTGGATTTGAGTGACAACTTAAACAGGACAGGACATTCAGCGGAGTGGCCAGGCATCTGATTAAGATCCCCCTGTTGGCACAGTAAATGACACATAAAAAGTGTTCTATGCATGAAATCTGTTATTATTGCCACTATTATTACTATTCTTATTTATCTCAAATACTATGTCATCTCTGGTTGATTTTTTTCAGATACTGATTTTCATAGCTATCATGTAGGAAAGTCACATAATTGAGTTTCCTCATATAGAACAAAATACGATCCATAGACTCACAGAGATCATTGGTTTTATTGCGTGCAAGGTCGTTAAACCTTAAAGCAGAGCTTTTGTATCTTGGTCTATTCCGTGTTGGCCCATAAAGCAACTGCAAGGCATTAGGGAATTTAATTTAGTCTACCTTCATCTCCTGCCCTCACACTGGACGGAGAACTTCCCAAGGTGAGACCCTAGCACTTATTTGCCATTGTGTCCCCAGTCTTTAGGAAAACATTAGAATATGGCCAGTGCTCCAAAGACATTTGTTGAAGAGGGAATAAATAAATGGATGGATGAATGGAACAATTTAAAAAATTAACTCTTAAAAAAAAACCCTTCTTTTGGATTAAGTGTAATGTGTATCATTTTTGAAATTGGTCAAATGACCAGCCAAAAGGAGGAGTAGAATGAACCCTTGACAGATGCTTAGACACGGTGGACTCCACAGTGAGCAAAGGCCAGTCAGCTGGCCACCCAGAAGCAGCTCAAGTAAAGCCACTCACATACGCCATCTCCATTGTGAGATTCATCAAAGAGGGCAGATTTCAGCCCAAATAATTTGGATTCATTGCCCAATATTGCTCAGATTTTCTGCAGACTTCACAGATTTTTTGTACCGGGATACTGATTCTTCTACCAGAACAAAACCCAAAATGTAGTGATTCAAACAGTACACAAGGTTATGTTTAGGCTCTTAATGCTGGCTCCAATATGCTGCATATTGAGATTCCAGGTTTTTTCCATCCTGAAGCTCTGCCACCACCAACGTGCAGCTTCTGTCATCTCACTGAAAAACGACACATCTGGTCCCGCCCCCCTGTATGCCCCACCTGATTCGAGTCCCAGAAAGGGAGAAAAGAGGAGGTGTGTATAAGGTTCACGCCTTAAGTTCTGAACCTTAAGGCAGTCGGTGGTCACTGACTTTTTTGGCACTGTGGACCGGTTTCATGGAAAACAGTTTTTCCATGGACTGGGGCAGGGGGATGGCCTTGGGCCTATTCAAGCACATTCCATTTATTGTGCAGTTTTTTTCTATTATCATTACATCAGTTCCATCTCAGATCACCAGGCATTAGATCCCGGAGACTGGGGACCCCTGCCTTAAGGCATAACCAAAAAGTCGCACACATTATTTCCTGTTCACATCTCATGAATCAAAACCTGATCACTTGGCCACAAGTGGCTTTCAGCAATGCTGAGAAGTGAAGAATTTAGCCTCCCTAAAATTTCTATCATTCTAGAGGAGGAGTCCTTAACCTTTCCCATGCCATTGACACCCTTGTCCATCTGATGAAACTGCTTCACAGAATTCTCAAGCAAAAGTTTTAATTAAAAAAGTTTAAAATAGTTTAAAATAATTAAAAATAATTATGGGAGCTTCCCTGGTGGTTTAGTGGTTAAGATCCACCTGCCACTGCAGGGGACATGGGTTTGGTACCTGCTCCAGGAAGATGCCGTGGAACAGCTACGCCTAAGCATCACAACTGCAGAAGTCCACATGCCTAGAACCTGTACTCTACGACAAGAGTAGCCCCCGCTCTCTGCAACTGGAGGAAGTCTGCATGCAGCAAAAAAGACCCAGCAGAGCCAAAAATAAAATAAAGAAAAAAATCTTAAATAAATAATTGTAAGAATAGTTGCAACCATGATTATTATTGCAAGAATAACAAATATGGCAGTGGTCTAATCAGTACTATAACTACTATAACTCCAAAGTTAAGATGAGCATAAGTAAAATTTCAAGGTCTCTGCAATCATAATGTGATATAAAAATATCTGTGATTGCTTCTGGTAACAAAGTTACACACAGTATTAATCCTACTATGACCATCACTTGCATTCACAGTTGAAGGAAATGCTGAATTTCAGTTAGAGGGCAGTCAAAACAAAGAGGGGATTTTTTTCCTCAACCTGATGCATGGACACCCTGAATTCTATTCAGAGGCTTTTGGGGTCTATGAGCCTAGTTTAAACACCGCCCTCCCCAACAGAAGAAGAGAATGGAGAGTGAGCAGCAGTAACAGTGCCTGTTACATGCCCCGCTGCAGCAGATGCTCAGGCTTTGTGATTGGTATTCTGTGTTAATCATGGTGCAGTGAAGAAACAGACTCCGCCACCCCATGGACTGCAGCCTGCCAGGCTCCTCTGTCCATGGGATTCTCCAGACAAGAATACTGGAGTGGGTTGCCATGCCCTTCTCCCGGGGACCTTCCCAACCCAAGAATAGAACCCAGGTCTTCTCCATTGCAGGCGGATTCTTTACTGTCTGAGTCACCAGGGAAGCCCAAAGAAATGGAAAGTACAGAGAAATTTGAAAGGGAAACTGTAATATAAAGAATTATTAAATGAAGCAGCCTCTGGTGTCATGAGGGATTGATGAGTAAGAAGAGATGATAAAGAACACAGGAACTGCAGATTAAAAAAAAGGGGGGCTGAGAGCTGATATCTGGAAATTGTCAGAGGGCAGGGCAGGCTTCCTGAATGGCAGAGCAGTTGCTGCAGTGTCACGCTGGGGGAACTTGCTGGAAATTCATCTGCTAGATGCTTGGGAAAGCTGTTCTTGGAGTGGTTCCTCCTGGAGGCACTATAAAACCCCCAGTGGAAGGTGGTGGGTGCAGGATGCCACGTACTGCTGACCACTGGGTCCTGAAGAAGCCAGGCTCTGGGGAAGATATGTACACTGAGAAGGAAACCAGAATGCTCCCCCCTAAATAGGCCACTTTGGCAAACTGATTATTTTGAATTAAAGGCATGTGAGAAACAGCAAATACTAGGACACTCTGACCCTCTTCTTGCTTCCTACAAGGAGATAAATCTCCAGTGTGAAAGGTACCCTCCCCGGATGAGGAGGAAAGAAGACCTTCTTATCAGCACAGGGATAGCACCAGAGGAATCTGCAAATGAACCTCAGTCCCTTTATTTCCTCCCATGTATTTACTTTCCCACCTTCCAAGTTTGCCTTCCTTGGGAGCCTGAAGCTGCTCTCCTTTGTCCCATCATTTCTCTACAAATTATTTTTTCTTGAAGTTGTCAAATCTCTGGAATTCTAAATCACAGTCTGAGTTACTTTTGGTTTAATCGTCTCCCACATGACCTGTGTTGCACGTTTTAACTGTTTTTCTCTTGCTAATGTGCGTTTTAGTACAGGGGTGTCAGCCAAGAACTCAGAAAGTAAAAAGAACATTATTCTTCCTTCCCTACAGCTGCAAGGTGGGGCCCTGGGGGGCTGGGAACTGGATGCTAGGAAAGCTGCCTGCCCTGAGGTAACTGGAGATGCTCTAAGCTGGATGGCTTGTCAACAGTCCTCGTTGGTTCACTAATTTGAAAATTTCCTCCAGATTCCAGCCTTGTTTGCCCCCAGTCTACGGTTCTGGGCCTCTGCCCAAGTTCTTGCTTTGTCTCCTGGTTCTCTAGGCAAAGGTTCGAAAACAGCCCTGAATCCTGCCGACTGGGCTAGAGCTTGAATACTTCGCTCAGCCTTTTCTATCTCATTTCCTGGAGCCCCAAACTATTATCCAAATATCCTCACTTATCAGTTGGATCCTAATCACAATCTAGAAAATTATGTGAGGTTGTAATGCTGTCTGAGAACCTCATCAGATACTGGGCCTCATTCTGTAACTGATTAAGTCCTCTTGGACCAAGCCCAGGCCTGTCAACGTCTTTTGGATCCTGGGAATCTCTCCGACTTGAGTTTACAGGTGCCCTGTGTGCATGCCAAGTACTTCAGTCATGTTTGAGTGTTTGTGACCCTATGGACTGTAGCCTGCCAGGCAGCTCTGTCCATGGGATTCTCCAGGCAAGAATACTGGAGAGGGTTGCCATACACTGCTCTAGAGGGATCTTCCCGACCCAGGGATTGAATTGGTGTACTGCCTTGCAGGTGGATTCTTTACCACTGAGTCACTAGAGGAGGCTTCCCAGGCTTCCTTTTATAAAGGACTCTGCCCTCATGACCTAATAACCCCCAAAGGTCCACCTCCTAAACACCAGTAACTTGGATTTCAACGTACAAATTTTGGGGGATGCAAATGTTCAGATCACAGCAGGGAGCTACCCTGGTAGCATTTTTATTCTGATTTGCTTTGCTCATGTCACATGGGGAAGATGTCAGAGAACTGCATGGAAGAAAATCTGTGAAAATGAGAACTAAGAGGAAAAACCATAGTAAATTTAATTTGTCTAAGAAAATGGTTTGGTAAGTGGTAGTGAAGAGAGGATGAATGATAAAGTTACTAAAAATCAATTTTAAAATCTGTAGTTCTGTTTAACCACATTAAAAATAAATCTGGGCAAACTTGGTTTTGTAATTCTAAGGTCCTTTAGAAAATCATTTATCAGAAGTACTAACACTGCATATATGTGGTTTACTAAGTAATAATTCAACATAAATTAAGATTACATGTTTCCAAACGAAAAAGAGCCGAAGCTGAGATATAGGAAAACTGTTTTATTCCAGTTGGTGGGAAAAGTCAATCCAATATTGTGACACTGATGTGAGTACCACATGCTGTAATCTTTCTGTTGTTTTATTTTTCCCTGTAGGATTGAAAAGATACTGCAACTCTGTAGGAGAATTATTCTGGGTATTGGGAAAAGCAGAAAGTGGTTTTAGATAACTTCTGGTAAAAGATTGTATACTCTGAAGGTCAAGGTTCTTTAACTGTAAATTAAAACAGTGCTCAGGGATTCAATACTGAGGTGAAGGCAAAAGACATCACTGAAATAAATGCCAACCTCCCCCCAAAAAGATGACAAGAAGTATTTAGTTAATTTCACTGAAGTCAAAAGAGAGGCATGGTATAACTATGATCTGGGACAATGAAAAAGGTATTGAAGGTGCCCAACTGGTATATTTTTTCCATTTTATTCTCGCTGAAGATGCTGTTTGAGTAGGTTAAGATTTGTGTTTTGCTGTTTTAAGTATCTTGTTAAAAACAAAGCAAAATAACAATAAAAGTTTAACCCTGTGACAAAGACTGTTAATCACAGTTAACAAAGCTCTCTGGTGAGGCGGAAAAGCTCTATTGCCTGGCAGTGTGTTATCCTAACTGCACCTTCAACTTTCTAGAAAATAGAGTCTTGGTTACTTTGAAACCACAACTATAAAATGAGAATAAAACACTCAATTTTATCTTCCAAATATCTCTAATTCAGCTACACCTCACTCCCACGGAGCCTAACCCCATCAAAGCCACCACGTCTTTCACAGTCTTGCGAACAAACACTTCAGTTGTGCTCTTCTCCATTTCCTACACCCGGGAAACTAACTTTTAAAATATGTATCTGGGGTGGCGGGAGGGAAGCTCAAGAGGGAGGGGACACATGTATAGTTATGGCTGATTCATGTTGTTGTATGGCAGAAACCAACACAACATTGTAGAACAATTATCCTTCAATTAAAAATTTTTAAAAAAAAATTTGATCATATCACCTTTGATTTAAAAACTTTTCTACAGTTTTTATAAAGCAGTAAATCCTTAAATAATACACACATGCTTTTGCGTTCTGGTGCCGTTTTTCTCTCTCTCATCTCTGGCTCTCTATTTGGGTCAGTACTGGACTTTCAGATCCTTGAATGGGCCATACCTCTTTGCCTCTAGGTTTCGAGTATACTGTTCCTTCTAGCTGGACTGCTCCCTATGCTTTACGTGACTGCCAGTATTCCAGTTTCCTGGTGTCTTTTGGTGTTCAATTCCCTCCTCCTCATCTTTTGCCCCCATCAACCACAGATTTCCTTTCTTTCTCTCTAGTTTTGCCTTTTCCAAATGTCACATAAGCGGAATTCTACAGGATGTAACCTTTGGTCTGGCTCCTTTCATGTGGCATAAGTTTTTTGAGATGCAACAGTGTTATTGCATGTATCAGCAGTTCTTTCCCTTTTTATTGTTTCATACTATTTCATTCTCTGGATGAACCTCAATCTGTTTCCTTATTCACCAACTGAGAGACATGTGGGTCCTTTCCAGTTTTTGGCTACTGTGAAAAAGGTTGCTATAAACATTCACATAGAAGTCTTTACATGGACATTCGTTTTTTATTTCTTTTAGGTAAACAGCTAGGAATGAGATTCCCAAGTTATGTGGAAAGCATATGTTTAACTGCCATATTGTCTTCCAAAGTGGTTATTTGCATTCCCATCAGTAATGTATGAGTTCCATTAATAATTGTCCTGTATTCTCATAGACACAGGAGATGTGGGTTCGAGCTGTAGGTAGGGAAGAACTCGTGAAGGAGGAAATGGCAACCTATTCTAGTGTTTTTGCCTGGAAAATTCTATGACCAGAGGTGCCAGGCAGGCTGCAGTCTATGCAGTCAGCCAGCAGTCGGATACTACGCATTTGTCAGTCTTTTTAGCCACGAGCCTGTTTTGTTTTTTTTTTTTAAATCCATTCTAGTACTCTTGCCTGGAAACTCCCATGGATGTAGGAGCCTGGTGGGCTGCAGTCCATGGGGTCGCTGAGAGTTGGACATGACTCAGTGACTTCCCTTTCACTTCTCACTTTCTTGCATTGGAGAAGGAAATGGCAACCCACTCCAGTGCTCTTGCCTGGAGAATCCCAGGGACGGCGGAGCCTGGTGGGCTGCCGTCTATGGGGTCGCACAGAGTCGGACACGACTGAAGCGACTTAGCAGTAGATATGCAGTGTAGTTTTAACCTGCATTTTTCTAAGGACTAATGATGTTGAGAACCTTTTTATGTTTTTGCTATCTGTATATTTCCACAGGTAACGCTTCTGTTCAAACATTTTGCCCATTTTTTTAGTTGCATTGTATTCATTATTGAGTGTAAGAATTCTTTATATATACTGCATGCAAATGATTTATCAGATATATATTTCAGAAACATCTTTCCCAGTATGTGCTTGTCTTTCATTTTCTTACCAATGTCTTCCAAAGAGCACAAATTTAAATGATCAATTTTTAAATTAGTCTAATTTATCAATTTAAAAGATTTCCTGGTTCATAGTTATTTTTTTTAGTATCTCAAACAAACCTTGACTTAACCCAGTGTTACAAAGATTTTCTCCCATGGTTTGTTCTAGAAATCTTACACTTTGAGGTTTTCTGTTTAAGTCAATGATATATTTGCATACTTCCTTCTCCTTACAGAAAACAGTACAATGGGAAAGACTAGAGATCTTTTCAAGAAAATTAGAGATACCAAGGGAACATTTCATGCAAAGATGGGCTCAATAAAGGACAGAAATGGTATGGACCTAACAGAAGCAGAAGATATTAGGAAGAGGTGGCAAGAACACACAGAAGACCTATGCAAGACCTATGCAAACAAGATCTTAATGACCCAGATAATCACGATGGTGTGATCACTCACCTAGAGCCAGACATCCTGGAATTTGAAGTCAAATGGGCCTTAGGAAGCATCACTAGGAACAAAGTTATTGGAGGTGATGGAATTCCAGTTGAGCTATTTCAACTCCTAAAAGATGATTCTGTGGAAGTGCTGCACTCAATATGCCAGCAAATTTGGAAAACTCAGCAGTGGCCACAGGACTGGAAAAGGTCAATTTTCATTCCAATCCCAAAGAAAGGCAATGCCAAAGAATGCTCAAACTACTGCACAATTGCACTCATCTCACATGCTAGTAAAGTAATGCTCAAAATTCTCCAAGCCAGGCTTCAACAATACATGAACCATGAACTTCCAGATGTTCAAGCTGGTTTTAGAAAAGGCAGAGGAACCAGAGATCAAATTGCCAACATCTGCTGGATCATCGAAAAAGCAAGAGAGCTCAAGAAAAACATCGATTTCTGCTTAAGCCTTTGACTGTGTGGATCACAATAAACTGAAAATCCTGAAAGAGATGAGAATACTAGACACCCGACCTGCCTCACGAGAAATCTGTATGCAGGTCAGGAAGCAACAGTTAGAACTGGACATGGAACAACAGACTGGCTCCAAATAGGAAAATGAGTATGTCAAGGTTGCATATTGTCACCCTGCTTATTTAACTTATATGCAGAGTACATCATGAGAAATGCTGGGCTGGATAAAGCACAAGCTGGAATCAAGATTGCTGGGAGAAATATCAATAACCTCAGATATGCAGATGACACCACCCTTATGGCAGAAAGTGAAGAACTAAAGAGCCTCTTAATGACAGAGAAAGAGGAGAGTGAAAAAGTTAGCTTCAAGCTCAACATTCAGAAAACTAAGATCATGGCATACGGTCCCATTACTTCATGGGAAATAGATGGAGAACAGTGGAAACAGTGTCAGACTTTATTTTTGGGGGCACCAAAATCACTTGCAGATGGTGACTGCTGCTGCTAAGTCGCTTCAGTCGTGTCTGACTCTGTGCAACCTCATAGATGGCAGCCCACCAGGCTCCCCCGTCCCTGGGATTCTCCAGGCAAGAACACTGGAGTGGGTTGCCATTTCCTTCTCCAATGCATGAAAGTGAAAAGTGAAAGTGAAGTCGCTCAGTCGTGTCTGACCCTCAGCGACCCCATGGACTGCAGCCTTCCAGGCTCCTCCATCCATGGGATTTTCCAGGCAAGAATACTGGAGTAGGGTGCCATTGCCTTCTCTGCAGATGGTGACTGCAGCCATGAAATTAAAAGATGCTTACTCCTTGGAAGGAAAGTTATGACCAACCTAGATAGCATATTCAAAAAAGCAGAGACATTACTTTGCCAACAAAGGTTCATCTAGCCAAAGCTATGGTTTTTCCAGTGTCATGTATGGATGTGAGAGTTGGACTATAAAGAAAGCTGAGTGCTGAAGAAGCAATGCTTTTGAACTGTGGTGTTGGAGAAGACTCTTGAGAGTCCCTTGGACTGCAAAAGGAGATCAAATCAGTCAATTCTAAGGAAATCAGTCCTGAATATTCATTGGAAGGACTAATGCTGAAGCTGAAGCTCCAATACTTTGGCCACCTTATGTGAAGAACTGACTCATTTGAAAAGACTCTGATACTGGGAAAGATTGAAGGCAGAAGTGGATGACAGAAGATGAAATAGTTAGATGGCATCACTGACTCAATGGACATGAGTTTGAGTAGGCTCCAGGAGTTGGTGATGGACCAGGAAGCCTGGCATGCTGCAGTCCATGGGGTGCGAAAGAGTAGGATATGACTGAGTGACTGAACTGAGCATTTGTTGTTGTTCAGTTGGTTATGTTGTGACTGACTCTTTGTGACCCCACAAACTGCAGCATGTCAGGCTTCCCTGCCTTTCCAGTATCTCCCAGGGAGGCCTGGTGTGGTGCAGTCCATGGGATCGCAAAGAGTCAGACATGACTGAGCGACTAAACTGAACTGAACATATGTCTATATATTGAAAACTTTGAATTCACATCAGTACTTCCAATTCTGATCCAACCTGTCAAGCTCTCTTGCTATTCCCCTTTCTATATCTTAATTCCTTTCTCCAACAGTGACAAGTCTGGCTCCCGTCATCCTTTACATAGTATTCCTTTGGGAAGTTCCCTCATATATGATAAAAGTCACCTGATTTTGCAGGACCAATTCCCCCACCTTCCTTGTTGGGCTCTGATCTCAACTGTGAGCTGACTTCCTAGCTGAATATAGGGGTGCCTATATTCTCCTATGAAGGTAGAAAAGCAGAGAGATCAGTCAGGAGAGTGAGATGCACAGATGAGACAGAGACACAGAAAATTAACCACAGAATAAACACACAGAGAGTAACTTTTGGGTCCCTGAAAGCTTTCCAACTCCTGGATCTAGTCTTTTGCTAAGATGTAGCTGAATGCCTGCTTTGGGCTTTTGTGAGAAGTTCCTGTATCCTTCTGATAAATTCTTCCCCTTTTAAACTACTTCAAGTTGGTTTCTTTACATGCAAACAGAGAATCTTAAACAAAGGTATATTTATTCCTGGCTTGTTCTACAGAATATGAAACAAGTTGTGGAAATAATCAGGGCAAAGGGAAAATAAAAAATTAGCCCACAGAAAATGCATACCACATGGTACTGTACCATTGCTTACCGTGGGCTGAAATATTAGCTCTGAGATTTCTAGTGATCCAAACAAAGTGCGAAACACTATCCCTTATAAGATTTTATGTCTCCAGATTTAAAACAAACCAGCAATTGGAGCATGAATAGATAGACCAGTGGAACAAAACACAGAATCTGGAAGTGAACTCTTCAGCAAATAGCTGATAAATGGCAAACTCTGCAGCTATCTGGAAAAAAAAAAGTATTTTGATTCAAACCTTATCCCATATACTCAATCAATTTTAAATGGATCAGTGTTCAATTACAAAAGACTGAGTCTAAATGTCCATCAATAGAGAACTGGTTAAATTATGTGCATATCCCTGCAATAAAATGTTATGGGGATTGAAAAAAATAGCAAGGAGTTCTGTATCTATTGCTACAGACATATATTCCTGATATATTGTTTTAAAAAAAGCAAGGTACAGTTAATGTGTATGGCACACTACCATTTTTGTAAATGAGGAACATCTTGGCTTCTACTGTATAAAAAAAATCATCTGGGAGAATGTGCAAGAAACAGTGCTTACCTGTTTGGAGCATGGGGACAGGTGTGGGAGAGTCTTTTTACTCTATACATTTTTATACCTTCTAATGAATGAACCATATATGTAATACTCTTTTTAAAAGTTAAAAAAAAAAAAAACACCTGATGAAAATCAGACAAAGCTGGTGAAGGAGAAGCTCAGCTAGTCTTGACAGACTGAGAGGACAATAGGAGAGAATGAAAATTTTACCTGCCCACAAATTTCCACTATTAGTGAACCCCAGTGCCTATCCCCACCCAGAGATGTCATTCTTCTTACAAAGGATCATCTCCAAAAAGGCTTTACTTAGAAACCTGGGGAGGCCTTCTGCCTATAGTGCAATATAAATGCTTGATACACATAAGAAACGTATTTTTATGGAGACCTGACAAAGAGTGTTCTGCCTACTTCCTAATTTTGCCCATGAACATTCTATGTTTATGTGAAACATCTTGCCAACTGACCATATATATAACGATCAAAATGTGAGCACTGTAGTACTACCCCTGAAGCCAGATCCCCAGGGTTCAAATCTCAGTGGTTCACTTATTAGCAGCTTACTTGCTGGAGGTTATGAATTTCTTTCCTCTGTTATTATAAAATGGAGGGCAAGCAACAGCCTCTGCTTTACAGGATCCACATGAAAATCAAAGCTTACAACAGCCCGTCCAATAGCAACATAATGCTAGCCACAAAAGACATTAAATACCTTCCAGAATTAAAAAAAACAAACACAATATTTATCCCAATATGTCAAAAACATTATCACTTTAACATGTAATGAATATAACAAATAATAGTGTGGTTTCACATTCTTCTTTGGTAAGGAACACGTACATCTGATTTTCAGGTCTCCTATCTCAGTTAAGACTGTGCTGTGCTTAGTTGCTCAGCCGTGTTTGACTCCTTGTGACCTCATGGACTGTATGTAGCCTGCCAGGCCGCTCTGTCTACGGGGATTCTCTAGGCAAAAATACAAGCAGGTTGCCATGCCCTTCTCCAGGGGAGTCTCCCCAATTCAGGGATCGAACCCTGGTCTCCCAAAATGCAGGCAGATTCTTTACCGTCTGAGCCACCAGGGAAACCCCCAATCAACACTCGCCGTATTTTAAATGTTCGACGGCCCCCTTTGCATCAGCGCAGCCCTAGACATGTCTAGCACGCGGTAGGTGCTATGTGCTCTTAGCAGAAGCATGGTTGCGGTTATGCTACCTCTTTCGGAGTAAACCAGTCTATCAGGTGAGCCATCTGGAAGACATGCATATGTTTGGAATAAACTAATGCGATTTTCTTTTAGCCAGTCACTTACTGGACCTCCATATTAATTCACAGCTCCAAGATAAGGTGCAAGGTTCCGATCTATGCAAATAGACTATTTACATGAGTGGGGCGTGCCCTAATCTCATTTTCTGGCCATCCTAGTTCCGGGTTGGGTATGCGGTGGGTTGGGGGAAGGAGGTGGGGTTAAATGTCTCCCCTCGTGCGGAGGGCCCTGGACCACTAACCCTGGGGAAATGCAGGCGAGTGGGACGGTCCTTTAAAAAGGGGATGGGACGGTGAAAAAGAGCGCCGAGCTCTCGGGAGAACAATTAACGGCCACGGCGGAGGGCCACGTTTAGGAGGCAGTCGGTGCCAGAAAGGGCAACCATGAAGGCGGACGAATTCCGAGCGCCTGCAGAATTCTAGCCGAGCCAAGCGAGCGTCCGCAGGCCGGGCGCGCAGGCACCGGGCGGGCGGCGAAGGTTCCCGGCCCCCGCGCGGGCCCGCGGAACGTCCGCGTCCATCCCCGGCTCCTCTGGGCCGCAAACACCGCCAGGGGCCTCGGCCGCTCGCGTCCACTGTCTCCCGGCTCCTGAGTGGCTGGGGGGCCGGGATTAACCTTTCACCGCCGCGCGCTGTCCAATCACAGGCTCTCTCTCATGCCGGCGCGGGGCGAGGGGGAGCGCGGGGGCGCGGGCGCCGGGGAGATTCTCCAAGCCGCCGTGCGCCGTTGCCGCGGGGCCGTGCGCGGGCCGCGAGCGAGCCGGGCGCTGCGCAGTCTCCGCAGGCGCCGGCGGGAGGGGTCGAGGCGGAGGCGCGGCGCGGCGCGGGCTGCTCCAGGCCCCAGGTTGGATGGAGTGACCTGACAGCGGGGACGAGGCGACGGCGAGCGGGAGGACATGGCGGCGGCGGCGGCGGCGCCGGGCGGCACCGGGAGGCCTGGGCTGTGACGCGCGCGCTGGAGCGGGGGTCCGATGGTTCTCGAAGGCCCGCGGCGCCCCGTGCTGCAGGTGAGGCGGGCTGCCCCGGCCGCGGAGCCGCTTTTGTGTCCCGGGAGTAGGGGCGGAGCGGGGCGCGGCTCCGCGCGCCGCCGAGGCCCGCGTGGGCTCCGGACTCCGGCGGGGAGACCGGCGCGGGGCAGACGGCGCGGCCTC
>SJXQ01002976.1:0-18669 GCA_006408695.1 Aepyceros melampus | reverse complement strand
CTCGCTCGGCTCCGGCGGGGCGGGCGCCGCGCCGCCGGGCTCGGCGCAGCCCCGACTCGCTGGCACGCGTTCTGACTCGGCGCGCCCGGGACTTTGTGCGCGGGGCCGCCTGGGCGCCGGGTGGGCACGCGGGCGCCTCCGCACCCGGAGTGGAGCGCGCGGGGGAGTCCTCGCCGCTCGCCCACCCGCCCCGGCCCGCGGGGAGCTGGGCTTTGACAGGTCCGGCTGCGCGCACCAGGGTGGCGCGGGGTGCGCCGCGGCCGCGGCTCGGGACGTCCCCGGAAGGCTGCGCGGTGGCTGGCGCTGGCCCCCTGGGTGGACACCTTCGAGGGGGCCGGGAGGGAAGGCAGGCCGGGCCCTCCTGCGCTGGCAGGAAAGCACGAGCCTTCGGGGCGCGCCCGGGCGAGGATTGTTCGTGTTTATTGGCAGGTGACCAGCTCTCTGGGTCCCCAGGGGGCGGGTGGCCGAGGCCATCTTTTCGCCCCTCCTCTCCGATTTTTTTTTTTTTTTTTTGGTGCCAGCACGCCCCTGGATCCCTGCAAAGCGAGGCTTTCGCAAAGGGTTTTTCAATCCTTGGCAAATCAGTGTATGTTTTAAGTTAGCACTGCAGATTTTTTGGGGGGTGGGGGTAGGGTGGGGGTAGACTTTCCAGAAAAGCTGAGTTCCTCCAGGGCTTTGCCGGCAGAGCTAGCAGACCACTTAACGTGTCTTTTTAATGGCCTGAAGATTTGCAAAGACAGATGAGCGGGGAGTATTTACTGTAGAGTGTTCAGTCCATGCTTTTGTGGAGAAAGTCATGCTTACAGGGACACCTTATTTACCCAGATGATCAGTCTTAAGTATTGAGGTGACTATCACGATTTACAAATGTTCAGCTGGTGAAAGAGTTTTAATTTGAAGTCTTTGCTTTTTTGGTCCTTTGGATTTTGCTGCTGCTTAGTCGCTTCAGTCATGTCCAACTCTTGTGCTATGGATTGTAGCCTGTCAGGCTTCTCTCTCTGTCCATGGGATTCTCCAGGCAAGAATACTGGAACGGGTTGCCATGCCCTCCTCCAGGGTGTCTTCCCAACCCAGTAATCGAACCCGGATCCTCCTGCATTGCAGGCAGAGTCTTTATCTCTGAGTCACCAGGGAAGCCCCTTGAATTTTTCTGGATCTTCACAATCCTGATGTTCAGTTCTCTTCCTGTTGCTTGGTTTTCAAGTGCAGCAGACTCACTGAATGGAAAAGGGCACAGATTAGGAATTAAGTAACTCCAGGGGGGAAAGAAAAAAATATATACATAGAATGTGTGTAGTAAAGGTTAACTACATTGAAAAGATATTGGTATTAACATTCAATTTTCTAAATACCCATTTTAGCCAAAGGCTCCAATAATTTATTAGAGGATGGATGATGGTACAAGATTCTGAATAAGGGTGTTATTGAATGGTAATTTTAGTATTAATATTTTTGGGAACTAGGTGGGCATAATCAGTTTATTTTGCAAAACTTGTTAGTAGCTCTCTGTGGCAACCCATATTGCATGTAATATATACTGTATATACTTATATATAATTTTGCACATTTTCATTGTGGGACATATTTCATAATACTGTAGATTAGAAACACTACAAAGAGTGCTTTTAATATGATTGCTGTGAACATTGATTCAGGGCATCAAAATGCTGTTTTAAGAAAAGATGTACACATTTAATTTGGGGAGAAAAGACCTTCATTTCCCACAATTATTGTAATAAGGGTTTGCTTTACCTTTTTTTTTTTTTGCTTTACCTTTTATGCTGTCATCTCATCATTAAAGGTTCAGTTCTGTCTACTATGTTATATCTGTGGCACTGTGAATGAGTTGTAAAGTGTGGTGGTTTTGCCATTTCTGAATTTTATGGGCTTGATTTTAGAAAACATTTTATTTTGATGTGGCTCAAATGATTCTTATTTGATAGTGATTTTGTGGTGGTATATATAGAGGGTTGTACTTTCAGTGTAGTGCTGCCTTTGTGGAAGGGTGACTTTTTGACATTGAGAGATTTATACCCTGCCACTGTCTGATGTATGAGATGCTGGTTTCGTTTGAGAAAGTAGGTATTTCTTTGACATTCTCTCACGTGTGACTTTAGCATCCTGTGGTCATTACTTGTGGCTAAAGAGCAAAGGGAAACATGTATTAATAAGAAGTTTCTGGTAATATATACCAAGATATTTCAGGTTCTTTAATCTATGTTCTTATTTAGTCCTCACTGTGACCCTGAGACAGATTTAATATTGTCTTACTGTGCGTACATGCAGGGAAGCTAAGACTCAGAGAGTTGTGAATCTAAGGTGACTGAGTCATGGCTTGATTTCTAAATCTTTGGGCTCTTTTCCCGACATTACATTGCTGTTCCAAGCGAATTTTAGGGGAACAACCTGCATAAGTTGCAGGTAAGCCCTTAATTAGTACTTGTTAAAAGAATGAAACTCTTGTCTTAAATATTCAGGGGGCCTTGATTATCTGAGTAAGATCCCCCCCCTTTTTTTGGTCGTAAAATACAACAAAGCATACCCTTTTAACCGTTTTTGATTGTACAGTTCTGTGGCATTGAGTACATTCACGTTGTCTTGCTCCCATCACCACCATCCATCTCCAGAACTTTTTCATCTTCCTCAACTGAAACTCTGTACCCATTAAACACTAACTCTCCATTCCACCCTTCTCCCAGGCCCAGGCAACCACCATTTTCTGTTCTGTCTCTATGAATCTCCTGCTCACGGATATGTAGGTATGTGTCTGCTTATCCATTAATCCCCCCATGGACTCTTGGGTTGTTTGTATCTTTTGGCCTTGTGAGCGATGCTCCTATGAACAAATAGCGAAAATAACAAAACACATTTGTGCAAAGGTGAACAAATACCTGTTGCAACCCCAGCTTCTGCGTCTTTGGAATATCTCCCCAGAAGCGGTTCAGTTGTTTCTTGATCATTAGCACATTTGACTCAGAACTTACTGCCGAGTTTTCTCAGGGTTGTTCACGTGGTTATACTGTATTAAGTGAAGTCGCTCAGTCGTGTCCGACCCTTAGCGACCCCATGAACTGCAGCCTACCAGGCTCCTCCGTCCATGGGATTTTCCAGGCAAGAGTACTGGAGTGGGGTACCATTACAAATAGGAACTGTTTATTAATAGAGGACTTTAATTTTCTTGAAACCCAGGATTTACTTACTTTTATGCTCTCAGTTCCTTCCAGCGTTTGGCAAGTGACTGCGTTCATTCAGTTGGTCCATCATGGAGCTCTGTTGGATGGCAAAGGAAGGCACCGCTCAGGTCCGTGTGTAACTTGCGTAAATATTAAGCTGGAGCTGGTGACTTGTCCTTGTGCTCTGCATTTTGGATATTCCAGCATTCAGCTCATTTTCAAAGCCCAGTGGGTGTATGTGCTTTATTATTTGTCTACTTTAGGAAAGGATTTGAGGTGGTCTTATAATAGATGTTTGAGAGAACAGTAAAAATAATGGTGAAGGTTGAAGGAGGGGTAGAGTGTGGAGGGAGCTGGAGAGAATTAGAAGAGAAGCTTAGGACAATTAGTGTCTGCATGTCACTAAAGGTTTTCGTTTTTTAAATATTAATCAAAGAAGAAGAGGAAGCAGGACTAATTATAGTTGATATTGATTAATGGAAGGAAGTATACCAGTTAAGCAGGAAAAAGCAGACTTTTCTCTTGTATGATGAATACACATCTGAATTCTTATGTAAAATGACATTAACAAGATGTGGAGAAAACATTTTTGATGGAGAAATATTTCTCACATGCCATTTTAGAGAAACTGGATGAAGGCCTCAGGCATAATGGAAAAGTTTTAGTGATGAAGATATAGACATTCTGGTAATTTGATTCACTAGAGTTTAGTTAATTTATCTTTTAGACGATATCCCTTGTATGTCAGTTGTGTCATTTAGGCTTTTGACAGATGCTGAGTAATAATTCATTCACAGATGTACTCTTTTTCCGGATCATATAGGCAATCAGGATTTTCAGGATTCTCTCTGCCAGTCTTTGGGAATGTGCGTCGGTCTAAAAAGTAGGATTGCTTGTATGGAGGTATATGCTCTGTGAATGAATACGGAGAGAAAAGCCTTAGTTTTGAGGTCCAGTTGATGAAATTGAAATTTTAAGTCATGTAAGAAGGTCTTTGTTAAAAAAAAATTTTGAGTATTGGTGGTTCTTTTCAAGTATGCAAGGCTGCTTTCCATTTTAAGTAGGTGACTAAGAAGATGCCCCAAGAAAACTTGTCTGAGGATGTCAATAAGAGTTACTAGATTCAAGACATGGAAGACTGGAATTTTGGCCTTAGTATTCTGATTTTTGAAGCTCATGGTAACATTAGTGTCATGCTCTGTTAAATATACTATCCTTTCAAACAAATAGAATTGTAAGGATAGTAAGGGTAGAACAGAATGCTGCTGACATAAACAAGGTGCTCAGATTTGCTGAGAGAATAAATTAGTTTATTTTATATTAGATTTTAAAAGACTTAGAAGCTAACAGTTCTATGTAAAGTAGTATTGCTTATATCATTACTGTTCTGATTTTGGACAGATCATGCTGCCTGGTTCTTCAAGTGGGGACACATGATTATGTGTATGGAAGCATTATGGACAGAGAGAATTAAGAATTTCATAGAAGAAAATCGCTATTAAATAGGGAGTTTTCTTGGTGGTGTAGGCTTTCTTATTGCTGAAGCTGGCTAACCCTGATAGTTGTCGTGGTGTTCTTTTTTAGGTGACAGCTCAATGTGTGCAATAAAGTAGGAATTTAGAAAACACATTTGGAAATTCTATTGGAGATTAGAACATGTCAGTGAACCAGAATTTTAAAATAAAGTGTTTAAAGAGCTCAGATAATGAGAAAAGGATCTCAGTTTAAGAGCTGATCTTTGACATGATGTGGAAAGGTTCTTTGATTAAGGAGTTAGGTCAGTAATCCTATTTGAAGGGAAAGAGAAAGGCAGTGGCAGAGACGTTTTTGAGAGGGTAAGTTTAACATGATGAGCTGGAGCTTTAAGTGGTGTCTCCTCATGCCTGTCCCGCTGCTTGGCCGTCACTCAAGAGTAGCTCCTGTAAGCTGTATTTTCAGCTATTTTCCTTTTGCAAAATTAAATATGTTAATATTTTATCAAAGCATTATAAGAATGTTTAAGAGCAAGTCTTTGGTGTTAGAGGGGTTCAAATACTGCTTCCTTCAGTTCATCCGTGAGGAGCACAGGGTGTCTGGTGGTCTTTCTGAGTCAGCTCTCTCATCTGAAATCCGGTCTTGATAGTAGTACATACTTCTTGAGGTTGTGAGGAAAAATTGAGTTTCTTAAACCTTTAGCCCAGTTCTAGCCCACGGTCAACATTTCATAAAATCAGCTGATATTGCTTCAAATATGTACATTAGAGGAAATCTGTTCTTAATGTGATTTGATTATGTTGTGATTTCTTCCCAAATTTTTGAATATTGAGATGTATGTTTAGTTTTATAATGGAAGATGAAAAAGAAAAAGGGCTTGAGAGCAGTATTTCACAGATAAGTTTTCTACGTGAGGACTTCCCTTGTGGCTCAGCTAGTAAAGAATCCGCCTGCAATGTGGGAGACCTGGGTTTGATCCCTGGGTTGGGAAGATCCCCTGGAGAAGGGAAAGGCTACCCACTCCAGTAATCTGGCCTGGAGAATTCCATGGACTGTAGTTCATGGGGTCACAAAGAGTTGGATATGACTGAGTGACTTTCACTTCACTTCATTCTATGTGAGGCTTGTCTGTAGTGATCAGATGGTCCAGCTTAGTTGGGTCCCTGTAGTAGTGATACCAAGCATAATTTAGAGCCTTAAATATTGCTAACTTTCCTATATAACCATCATTCCTCTGTTGTGTATGAATAAGCGCATTATCCTTGAATCTGTATTTTGAAGCAGCATAAACTTTTTATATATGTCATATGTACTTGATATAGCCCTGTGGGTCTTATTCTTTGGAGATTCCTGATTTGACAAAAGATATGAATCTTATCCCCGGAAAAAAGTACATGTGCATATTCAGAATTTTATATACATCTATAGGAGTTCAGGGACCCCTGTGGGACCCCCGTCCATGGATGCCAATTTAGACTATATCTATACAAATGAAGAGCAGTAATTGGTTAACCAAGGAACAACACAATTCCAGAAAACTGAGGCAGATTCCATGATCAGTGGAATGAATGACCAGTGTAAAATAATGAGTGGTTAGGAAGCCTATGTTCTAGTTTGGCTTTACTTCTAAATAACTAGATGTGTCTTTAAGGGCAGATCGCCCTGGCCTTTCTATACTTAGTTTTTGGTTTTCTCACTTTTAAACTGAGAACATTTGTAAGCCTCCAAAGTCTTGTGGTTGGTAATCTCTGAAGCACTCTGTAATTCAGAGACTTCTCCGTTTCAAGCTGAATCTAGATCAAATGGGAGGCCTGGAAAAGGGAGGCTGCATTTGTTAAGCATGGAGGTCATATGTAGCGACCGTAAGAAAGTAGTGGTGGAATCATGAGATGTTCTGAGCAGGAAACTTAAGGTGAAAACCTCGGGAAGTAAAGCTTGGAAAGTAGACCAGGGCAGATGTTGCCTTAGGATGGCAAAATCTTTCAGAGAGAATTGAGTCTTTTCATCTTTTATCTCTGCGTCTAGTAGATCTTTGTGGTTGTTCGGTTGCGCAGTCGTGTCCGACTCTTTGCCACCCCATAGACTGTAGCCCACCAGGCTTCCCTGTCCTGCACCATCTCCTGGAGCTTGCTCAAACTCATATCCATGATTTGGTGATGCCATCCAACCGTCTCATCCTCTGTCATCCCCTTCTCCTCCTGCCAGCATTCTTGCCATGTATGAGAGGTACAGCTTCGTAAGTGATTATTAATGAATGAGAATCTGATAGGAGCTGTTTAACTTTTGATCTGATCCTTATGATGAAGAGCAAGTAGCCCACGGAGAGGCCTCTGATACTATGAATGAGAAAAAGTATTTGATAGGCACTCTTGTATTTTAATTTTAAAAGCTTATTAAATTTTGTATATAACACAATACTGGGATTACCTGCCTTTGTCCATAGACTTGTATATTGTATAGCTGGACATTAAAAAGAAAAAAAAACCCCTAATTAAAAAATCTTTATAAGTACCTATCACATATAATAAACTCAAGTAATTTATTTATGTTAGATCAAACATAATTTTGGTGTTTGGAGGAAAATGGCATAATTTTGTTGATATATGAACAAATAATAGAACAACCTAAATTAGACATTTAAATGCAGTGTGTATATTCTACTGGAGTTAAAGCAAGCTATAATTTCCAAATGCTATTAGTACTTAAAAAGAGTAATTCTTTATTGCTTATGTAATATATGGACTTCAGTTTCCAACTCTTCTTCAATAAAATATATAAAATAAGCATTGTTAGAAGGTGCTTTCTTTTGGGGATAATTTGTTAAAAAAGTTTTTATTGACATATGACAGTTCTGATGAAGAATACTATTATTATTTATAATCAATCTTTAGAGAGATATTTATAATAAATCTATACCTTTTTGGTTGCTGAACATTAGGAGAATTCGGGGAAGCTTTTTACATAAGAGTTGGGTGCATATTTTGGCCAGGAGTAGGGAAATAAATAATTTTTCTAAGGCCTCTTTAGCACGCACACACTTAAACACATATATGCATGTGTGAAATCTGTCTTGCCTTAGCAGCAAATGCTCTGGCGAAATGCTTACCTGTGTTGTCTATACTGAGTGGTGAAAAAGTTACATAGTATATTGCAGTTTCTATAATATTAATATTATCTAATTATTTCACTATGTCTGAACCCCCTTTATGTTAATCATCTCTCTTAAAGTAGCACTTACTTATTCGACTGGAGAAAGAAGTCATTAGGTAGTGCTTGCATCAAGGAGTAAATCATGTTTAGTCTTCAGCTAAATGTGATAAAGATACTGAAAAAAAATGGTGAGAAATAATCTGTTAGTGTGTGTTTATTGAGTACCTACGTCCTAGACTAGAAAGGCCAGGAGAACTATCCATAGACAGGGCAGATTTAAGTTGCTGCAGCTTTACAATTAAAACAATGTTTACTTACCTGTGTTTGTGCAGATTCAGTTAAAATATTCATTGGGCATCTGTTAGCCTTAAATTGGGTCCATTCTTTTTCAACCCTGGAGAGATCAAAAGGAACATATCCACACAGATAGTTTGATTGGTAAGTCAGTGTAAACTGACACTTCCTTTGAGACCATGGTGTTTTGTATATTGTGGAAATAAAAGTTGGGAGTCAACCAAATTCTAAGTAGAATCCCACCTCTCCTATTTATTAGTCAAATAGTCTTGGGCAAGTTATTTCAAATCCTTGTAAAGTGGAGTTAATTCTTGTCTTCGTGTGGCTTTGTGGATTAGACCAAATGATAGACTGTAAATCTTCATGAAAGTAAATTTTCCCATTTTCCCTCTTTACTCTGATACTATACTTAACCATGGTAAATGAAGAATATTTTACACATTGTATTGAGGATTGTTTACTCCTCCTTTAAAAGTAACTTTAAGGGAAATCACTTTCAGTTGATGCACAGGAAAGCACATAAATCGCAAGGACACACAAAGTGAACACGCTTGTAACCAGTGCCCAGAAGGAACACGTACGACCCGTGTCTGGTAAGGTTTTCTAAACGCCCCCTCTCAGGCACTTCCCTCTCCCCTCACCAGCCTCTTCCAAAAGACAGCAAACATCATCCCGACTTAATTACTTCTCCTTATTTTTAACTTTCTTTCATGGAAATTATATGGTAAGGTTTTGTGTTCAGTTTTTTTTTTTACTTAAGACTTTAAGTGTGTGAGTCATTCTCTATTGCATCATCAAGTTACAGCATTTAATCACGTGATACCTCAGTATTTACTTGTCTGTTATATTGTTTTTAAGTTTAATTAATTTATGGCTGTGCTGGGTCCTCATTGCTGCGTAGGCTGCTCTCTAGTTGACGTGTGTGGGCTCCTCGTCATGGTGGCCTTTCTTCAATTATTCAAGAAGGTCGTGCTCGTGCCTGGAACTCGGACTGGTTCTGGATGTAGGAATTATATGTGTTACATCTCCTAAGGCCTCTTTAGCATCACACATGTAAACACATATGCATGTATGAAATCTGTCTTGCCTTAGCAGCAAATGTTCTAGCAAAATGCTTACCTGTGTTGTCTATACTGAGTGCCAGAAAACTTTTTAAACTGTGTTTTAACTGAAGCTGCTGACTTTGTGAAAACTGAAGATTGGGGAGCAGATAGCAGGGGATGGTGTGTGCGAAGGCTGTGAGCTGGGAAGGAGCTTGAGGGAGGGTCTAAGGTCCTGTGACCAGCGGGAGCTGGGGGAGCTAGCCGGTCCCAGCGACGGAGAGGGAGGTGCAGGTCCGCATAGCAAGTGTTCTAGATCTTATCCTGAGCGCACAGGGGCTCACTGAGGGTTTTGAGCTGTCTCGCTGACCTCGTTTGATTCATCACAGTTCCCGCACTGACAGATCCATCTTCTGCTCTTGGTGGTGGATACCATGTGTCAGTCACGTCGTCTGCTTGCCATTCAGGCAGTCTACTGAGGGGATCCCTTGCAGATGCCAGACTTTCATCTTTGCAGTCACGTGTAAGCAGGTCCTTATTGGGTGTCCTCGCAGCTTTGCTCGTGTTCAAACAGTATAGGATTATAAATGTGAACTTGTCGATACGGTAGCTGCCAGTTTTGTCCTTTGGTCCAGGGTGGGTAACTGCCTGTTTTTTTTTTTTAAAAGAGGAGAACAAAAATCCTGAAAGATGAGAGCAGCTGTAGTTTTGGTTCTTGCTCTTCTTCCCATTCTCTATAGTCCCAAGATTTGTAAACCCTGTAGCTTGCTCTTAATTGACCTCCAAGGAGGGTCAGAGGCCTCGCAGAGCCTTCTCGAGCGTGGCTCCTGCAGTCTCTCACCGCCTCTCCCCAGTATGTGCAGTTTGTTTTTCCACACCCAACATCTTACCTGTTTTTTTAAAAAATATAATTGGCATCGTTGACTTAGCTAATAATTAAATGTTTGTGTTTTGAATTATGCAGGGGAGAAGGAGTGAGCCAAGGGGTTGCCGTCTGTGTCGGTCCTGTTATGGAAATGAGACTCAGTGAGAGAGGAGTTATTTACCTGCAATCTTAGAGCTAACAGATGGGTTCATTCACCACCCTGTCTTTGGAGCCTGCTTCCTTTCCTGTCTTGTCTGGATTTTTCCTGTAATATGATGTATATTGGGTTTAACTGTAACATAATTGGGTGAAATAAAAGTTATTACCTTGTGTGTGTGTGCGCGCTCAGTCGTGTCCGACTCTGTGACGGCGTGGACTGTAGCCCGCCAGGCCTCTCTGTCCACGGTATTAATATTTCCCAGGCAAGAATACTGGAGTGGGTTGTCATTCCCTTCTCCAGGGGATCATCCCAGCCCAGGGATCGAACACACATCTCTTTGTCTCCTTCATTGGCAGGCGGACTCTTTACCACTGAGCCACCAGGGAAGCCCCTTGCTGCTGCTGCTGCTGCTATGTTGCTTCAGTCGTGTCCGACTCTGTGCAATCCCATAGACAGCAGCCCACCAGGCTCCCCCGTCCCTGGGATTCTCCAGGCAAGAACACTGGAGTGGGTTGCCATTTCCTTCTCCAATGCATGAAAGTGAAAAGTGAAAATCAAGTCGCTCAGTTGTATCTGACTCCTTGCGACCCCATGGACTGCAGTCTACCAGGCTCCTTCACCGGTGGGATTTTCCAGGCAAGAGTACTGGAATGGGGTGCCATTGCCTTCCGAGGGAAGCCCCTTAGGAGACTGCATTTATTCTGATGTTGCTGTTCTTTCTTGAAACATCTCTGGAATTCCTATAAGGGAAATCGTGTGTGTGTTTGGTGGTGGTCTTTTTTTTTTTTTAATTTGTATTTAGCAGTAGCAGATCTTCAGCTTTCTTTTTAGATCAATTGTACTTAAGGAATATTTGGGAGGGCTCTGTTGAGAGTCAAGTGAGGATCTCCCAAGTGGAAATGTGCTGCAGGCAGGCAGGGATAGTGAATTGGCGCTGGAGATGGGGTGACCGACGCCATGGTGGTTCCGTGGTTAGAGTGAGTGGGTGGATGGTTCCTGGGATAAGGGATTCAGTGCTCCAGCAGGGGCAGTTCCAGGCAAACCAGTATGTGTAAAGGCAATGACTGCAGCCAGGAGAAGGAGTGTCCCCTCTAAAGGAAAGAGGCAAGCTGAGGAGCCTCTTGCCTTGTGTTCAGATGTTCTTGTCAGCGGGCCTTCATAGAGGCTCAGGCCGAGATTAAGTCGGCGACAACCCTTGGTGTGCAGTGAGACTAAAAAGGCTCACAGGATGAGCTGCTGACTCTGTAGAGCTGCCTACGAGCCCCGTCACGCTCTCGCTCATCTTACACGTGTCACGGTCTTGCCATTCCCCTACGGGCTGCACACTGTGCCACACGGCTTGTCGTTCTGCCCGTCTCCTACCTGTTTCTGTTCAGGCACTTCTGTGCACACTGTCCGGAGAAGGCAATGGCACCCCACTCCAGTACTCTTGCCTGGAAAATCCTATGGACGGAGGAGCCTGGTGGGCTGCAGTCCATGGGGTCGCTGAGAGGCGGACATGACTGAGCGACTTCCCTTTCACTTTTCACTTCATGCATTGGAGAAGGAAATGGCAACCCACTCCAGTGTTCTTGCCTGGAGAATCCAGGGACGGGGGAGCCTTGTGGGCTGCCGTCTGTGGGGTCACAGAGTCGGACACGACTGAAATGACTCAGCAGCAGCAGCAGCGCACACTGTCCACTGGTCCCCACGATGTCCTGTGTGGGCTTCACCCCGAGCAGTGCCCTTCCCGCACATTCTTCAAGACTCAACTCAAGTTCTCACATCCTACAGAACACAAGTCTGCATTAGGGATGCCTTGCTTAATAAATATTTGTTGAGTGAGTGAACAAAAAATATAAGGGTCAGAAGGTACGATGAGAGTTTTGTTTTGTGTTTTTAAGTGGGGCAGACTGAATACTATCTTTTAAACTGTTCTGAGATAAAATTGGACGTGTTCTGTTTTTCTGTGTTCTGCTAGTAGCCAACTATACAGGTATTTGGCAGAGTTTTGTTTTTAACTTTTATGTTTTAAAATAGTTTTCAAATTTATGAGTTGTAGGATTAATATAAAGAATCCCCTATTGTTGCCTGCATTTACTAGTAGCTGTCATCTTAGGCGGGGTTGGAGGGGACAGAGAGTTCCACTTGAGTCTGCCGTCTCTCTGTTGCCTTAGTGCCAGATTGGCACGTTCAGGGCTGGCATCTTCTGATCCTCCTTCATCCCCAAAACGTCCACTGTAGCAGTTTCCTTTCCCTGATACAAGACTCGGTACAGGAACGTACATTGTGTTCAGTTGTCCTGTCTCTTTTCTCTTATAATCTGGAATAGTTTCTCAGGTTTTTTTTTTTTTTTTTTTTTTTTTGTGATAGTGACATTTTTGAAGAGCACAAGCCAGCTGTATGTAAAATGAGCCTCAGATTTGGTTTTCATGTTTCCTCAGGATTAGATTGAGGTTTTGCATTTCTGACAAATGATATTTCTTTTCTCAGTTCATCACATTAGAAGGTACATATTGTCAGTTTGTCCCAATATTGGTAATATTAACTTTGTCCCTTGAGTTAAGGAGGTATTATTTGTCAGGTTTAAGCATCCAAGCAGCACTGAACAAAAACCCCTCATTTTTACCATGTCTTCTAGCCACTTTCCCTGGTGGCTCAGATGGTAAAGAATCTGCCTGCAGTGCCAGAGGCCTGGATTTGATCCCTGTGTCAGGAAGATCTCCTGGAGAAGGGAATGGCTAGAGAATTCCATGGACAGAGGGGCCTGGGGGTCTATAGTGCATGGGATCACAAAGAGTCAGACATGACTGAGTGACTAACACTTTCACTTTTCCAGTGTAAAAGTAACAGTTTTTCATTTGAATTCAGTTCAGTTCAGTCTCTCAGTCGTGCCCGACACTTTGTGACCCCATGAACTGCAGCACGCCAGGCCTCCCTGTCCATCACCAACTCCAGGAGTCCACCCAAACCCATGTCCATCGAGTCGGTGATGCTACCCAACCATCTCATCCTCTGTCATCCTCTTCTCCTCCTGCCCTCAGTCTTTCCCAGCATCAGGGTCTCGTCAAATGAGTCAGCTCTTTGCATCAGGTGGCCAAAGTATTGGAGTTTCAGCTTCAACATCAGTCCTTCCAATGAACACCCAGTGCTGATCTCCTTTAGGGTGGACTGGTTGGATCTCCTTGCAATCCAAGGGACTCTTTAAGAGTCTTCTCCAACACCACAGTTCAAAAGCATCAATTTTTTGGCGCTCAGCCTTCTTTATAGTCCAACTTGCACATCCACACAGGACCACTGGAAAAACCATAGCTTTGACTAGACGGACCTTTGTTGACAAAGTAATGTCTCTGTTTCTTAATATGCTCTCTAGGTTGGTCATACCTTTCCTTCCAAGGAGCAAAAATCTTTTAATTTCATGGCTGAGTCACCATCTACAGTGATTTTGGAGCCCAGAAAAATAAAGTCTGACACTGTGTCCACTGGTTCCCCATCTATTTGCCATGAAGTGATGGGACTGGATGCCATGATCTTAGTTTTCTGAATGTTGAGCTTTAAGCCAACTTTTTCACTCTCCTCTTTCACTTTCATCAAGAGGCTCTTTAGTTCTTCTTTACTTTCTGCCATAAGGGTGGTGTCATCTGCATATCTGAGGTTATTGATATATCTCCCGGCAATCTTGATTTCAGCTTGTGCTTCTTCCAGCCCAGCGTTTCTTATGATGTACTCTGCATATAAGTTAAATAAGCAAGATGACAATATACAGCCTTGATGTACTCCTTTTCCTATTTGGAACCAGTCTGTTGTTCCATGTCCAGTTCTAACTGTTGCTTCCTGACCTGCATATAGGTTTCTCGAGAGGCAGGTCAGGTGGTCTGGTATTCCCATCTCTTTCAGAATTTTCCACAGTTTATTGTGATCCACACAGTCAAAGGTTTTGGCATAGTCAGTAAAGCAGAAATAGATGTTTTTCTGGAACTCTCTTACCTTTTCATTTGAATTAGTAGTATATACAGAGAGACTTTGAAACTTCCCTCCAATAGATTTGTCATCTTTAATGATTCTTAATGAAAAGACTATATGTTTTCACCCTGCTTATTTAACTTATATGCAGAGTAATCATGCAGAATGCCAGGCTGGATGAATCACAAGCTGGAATCAAGATTGCAAGGGAAAATACAAATAACCTCAGATATGCCGATGATGTCACTAATGGCAGAAAGCGAAGAGGAATTAAAGAACCAATTGGTGAGGGTGAAAGAGGAGAGGGAAAAAGCAGGCTTGAAACTCAACAACAAAAAAAACTTAGATAAGCTCACCTGGTCACATCGGTTCAGTTTAGTCACTAAGTCCGACTCTTTGTGACCCCATGGACTGCAGCACACCAGGCCTCTCTGTCCATCACCAATCCCAGAGTTTACTCAAACTCATGTCCACTGAGTCAGTGTGCTATCCAACCATCTCATCCTCTGTTGTCCCCTTCTCCTCCAGCCTTCAATCTTTCCCAACATCAGGGTCTTTTCAAATGAGTCAGTTCTTTGCATCAGGTGGCCAAAGTATCGGAGCTTTAGCTTTAGCATCAGTCCTTCCAATGAATATTCAGGACTGGTTGCCTTTAGGATGGACGGCTTGGATCTCCTTGCAGTCCAAGGGACTCTCAAGAGTCTTCTCCAACACCATAGTTCAAAAGCATCAGTTCTTCAGCACTCAGCTTTCTTTATGGTCCAACTCTCACATCCATACATGACTACTGGAAACCATAGCTTTGACTAGATGGAGCTTTGTTGGCAAAGTAATGTCTCTGCTTTTTAATATGCTGTCTAGGTTGGTCATAGCTTTTCTTCCAAGGAGGAAGTGTCTTTTAATTTTATGGCTGCAGTCACCATCTGCAGTGATTTTGGAGCCCAAAAAAATAAAGTCTGTCACAGTTTCCATTGTTTCCCCATCTATTTGTCATGAAGTGATGGGCCCAGATGCCATGATCTTCATTTTTCGAATGTTGAGTTTTAAGCCAACTTTTTCACTCTCCTCTTTCACTTTCATCAAGAGGCTCTGGTCCCATCACTTCATGGCAAATAGAAGGAGAAAAAGTGGAAGGCAGTGGTTTTTGCAGTAGTTTTATATGGATGTAAGAGTTGGACCGTAAAGAAGGCTGAATGCCAAAGAATTGATGATTTCAAATTATAGTGCTGGAGAAGACTCTTGAGAGTTCCTTGGACTGCAGGGAGATCAAACCAGTCAATCCCAAAGGAAATCAACCCTGAATATTCATTGGAAGAACTTGTTGAAGCTGAATCTCTAATATGTTGGCCACCTGAGATGAAGAGCCGACTCATTGGAAAAGACCCTGATACTGGGCAAGTTTGAAGGCAAAAGGACAAGGGGGCGCCAGAGGATGAGATGGTTAGGTAGCATCACTCACTCAATGGATGTAAATTTGAGCAAACTCCAGAAGATAGTGGAGGACAGGGAGTCTGGCGTGCTGTAGTCCATGGGGTCGCAAAGAGTTGGACATGACATAGTGACTGCACAGCAACAGCGATTCTTGTCTTAATTACTAATGTGATGGTTAAAAGTGGTGATTTTTCTGCCATTGTTTTCCTACATTTATTAGTTGATATTAAATAGTTTTATCTTAATTTTAAACCTGATAAAGTAAATTCTGAAATGAAGCATTCATGAGAATTTTATAGGTTGGGAGTTACATGAAAAGAACTAGGGTGGGAGAATGGATATAGTTGGATGATGTCAAAATTATCATTGTATGAATTGATACATCTCTTGCTTTGATAGTTTCAGGTCAGCGCTGGAGGGGGCAAGGGTAGGGGTATTAAACTTGCTGGAATCATCTGGATTGTTTAAAATCTTTTAAAAGTAGGAAGTGTCTAAACTGAATTTTGTATTTGGCCACAAAAAGATGCAGGTTAATTTAGGTGTAGATCAATAAGGTTCATTTTCAACATAGAATTAATGAATGAAAATATTTTTATGGACATTGCCAGCTTTCCTCTGTTAGTAGAGTATGAGATTTTTCCTTTCAAAGGTCTTAGAATTTTGGGGGGAAGGAGCAATGGCAGTAACATCTAATGTGGAGCAGATATAGTGAAGCCCTGATTTGGGTGCTGTAGGGAGCCCCCACTGTGCTGGAAGAGAGGAGAGCGGAATGATGGGGGTTATGAGGGAAAGTTTAGGGGTGGGCCGGAGGGATTGGGGCTCCAGAAGTAGAGACTCATCCTCAGAGAGTGTGGTACCCCCGTGGTGGAGTCACGGGGAAAGCAGAGCGCGTGCGTGGTTGCACGTGGCTGTGATGTGGCCTTTGCCTCTTACCCGAAACTTTAACACATTTGCTTCCTGACTCAACACTGACTAAGCATTTGTTACACTTAGCAGTTTCTTAGGCTCCTTTCGTTTCAAAACTGACCTCTCTTTTAGTAGTGAAATCTTCGCTTTATGTAGTGTCTTAAAGCAGCCTGTCAGAACTGTGACCCTTTTTTCCTCCGGGACATTCTAACGTGGTAGGAGGACAGATTGCATAACATTCTAGCACTTAGTTTTTATTGAGTGAAGTACAGAAACTTCAAGCCGAATATTAACCTAAAAACTCACCTTGAAAGTTAGTGATGTATTAAATAAATGTTCACCTCTCTGAAAACAAAATTGCAGAGGAACGGTCATTATAGGTGACTTGAAGGGCAGAGGTGGGTATCTGTGCCATTTTGATGTGTTGGAATGTTGTCTTTTTAAGAAGTATTCCAAGTAAGTGCGCCATTGGCTGGAAGCCTAGCGTTACTTTCTATATGGAGATTTTGGTGGATGGAATTTGTTAAAATGATATTTGACCTGTATTCAACTTCAATTTTGGACAAATTTAATTTTAGGCTTAATTACTTTGAAATGTAAACATACTATGTTTATATTACAGATTTTAGAGAAAAGCGGAAATTTGTTTGGTTCATAGAGTAGTGCAGGAAAAGAAAGCTGGTGAATTTGTGGTGTCAGTTATAGAAACGAGGGTAAATCTTCAACCACATTCAGTGGCTTAAGAATGGAGCCCTCCTCGCCAATACTTAAGACTGAGTCAAATATGTTTATTGTCTTCCTCCTCAGTTTAAGAGTTTGTTTAATTCTAAATGTAATAAAGTGTCCGAATCGTAGGGAATTTTAAAATACAGAAAAGCCTTAAGGAAGAAATGACTTACGGTAGTAATCCCAGTCTCAATTGTGGGGGGAATTTTCTTTCCCTCTGTTTCTCCCTTCTTCCCTTTCTTCTTTTCTTTAGTTTTTAACTTGAAGGCACAACCAGATCTTCCTGTAAATAAGAATGTTTTTTTTTTCATTGAATCTCATAACATAAGCATTTTTGTTTATTACAAACTGACATCATTTTAATAGCTCAGTTGAACTGCGCCATGTAAAATGAGCTGTCTGTGGTTTACCAGAGCCCTCCCTTGTTTGTTGTTAGACATTTAGTTTTTTGGGAAGGTAGGAGGGGCACTTTTTGCTCTCATAAAAGTAATGCCGAGGAAGCATATCTGAATGTAGTTTGTGTAATGTTGTATGCTAGATTAAATATGCAAAGATTTCTAATTAATAATGATAGTTATGACACAAATGAAAATATATTCCTGTTGTGCTGTGTATTTACCTAAGATTAAACATTACAGTGTTTAAATTCTTGAAATTTATTATCCTTTTTTCTATTTGGTCTCTCAGTCTTTGATTTGACCTTAGTCTTTTCATAATCTGTATTCACCAAATAATGGTTGGTAAATCCTTGAAATCTTTATTTCATGTATCATGGGTATTTTGGATATTTCCTATCTTTTTGTTTTCTCTTTTCTTGCATTTTATATTTTCCAAGCTTGTCTACTGGATGGCAATGGTGAGGATGATTACTTGCCCAAGCATGTGAACCTTTTCATTGCCTCAAAAACAGTTAAGTAATGTTTTCAGTGAAGTTTGGGAAGCCAAACAGAAGGAGCACGTAGTATTTTTTGGTTTTTGCTTTTAAAGAGATCTAGTGGTCAGAAAGCTGTTTAATTTTATTTTACGTTATATACCATGCTTTGCGATTTAAATGGATTTTCATTTTATTGTAAATTCATAGTGACTAGTAGTTTGGAGTTTGTGGTTTTTCAAGTTCATCTGATTAAAAATACTGTACAAAATCTTGTATAGTTCTTCAACTTTGAGAATGCTTTTTTTATACTGAATCTTAGGATTAATAAAACATTTTGGGTTCTTTAAAGGAGTTCCTTAAAGTCTTAAGAGTTCTATGAAAACAGTGGTTACAGATAGAGATGGGAGTGTGCTTCTTTCACTTCAGTTGCTCAGGCGTGTCCGACTCTTTGTGAACCCATGGACTGCAGCACGCCAGGCCTCCCTGTCCACCACCAACTCCCGGAGCTTGCTCAAACTCATGTCTATCGAGTCGGTGATGCCATCCAACTGTAGCATCCTCAGTTCAGTTCAGTCGCGCAGTCGTGTCCGACTCTTGGCGACCCCATGAATCGCAGCACGCCAGGCCTCCCTGTC